>VWPU01016869.1:0-11660 GCA_013398955.1 Callaeas wilsoni
GGGGAGCTGCCGCAAGTCGTGACTGGTGCAAGGAATACCGAGCAGAAGCGTGGTACCTTTCACCTGGATGCCCAGCTTTTTGAGGGCCTCCTCCACGGCCTGGCTCTCCCTCTTGCGCATGAAGCCGTTGTCGATGTGCACGGCGATGACCTGGTCGCGGTTCAGGGCCCGGTTCAGCAGGGCCGTGCACACCGTGGAGTCCACGCCCCCGCTGAGCAGCACCTGGCAGGGGAACGGGAAGGCCCCTCTGGGTCAGCTGTCCACGGGGAGCGTGCAAGCACAGCTGGGGCGCAGCCGGGACGGGGAGGGCAGAGCCTGGACCTATGGCCCAGGTACGATGCCCTGCCCCAGCTGCGCGACCTCCCTAAAACCTGGCAACGCACGACCCAAACCACAGCTCCCCACCTCCCAAATCCAGCCCGGCAACCGTCGCTGTTCCTGTGGATCAGCCCCCAGCTCTGACTGCACTCACCAGGACCTTTGAGGAGCCCACTTTCTCTTTGATATCCTGGATGCACTGGAGCTCTCTGTTCTCCACGGTGAAGGTGCCGCTGCATCCCGCAATATCGTACAGAAAATTCTTCAGGATCATTTTCCCGTTCACTGTGAGGCTCACTTCAGGGTGGAACTGTGCTCCATAGAGTTTTTTAGACTCATTTGCTATGCCTGGTATACGCAACAAAACAAAAATAAATAAATCAGCTGGAACTGAATGCGTACCCAAGTCAAGCAAGAGACTCGCAGTGGCTCTTTGGGATTCAGTAACTCCAGTGGCTTTCAAACCCCAAATTCTAAGGTCCCACAATTTCCTGTGACAATCTGTGATGTTAAAACCCTGCTTTCAGTACCTACATTATTCCTGCTCAGTTGAACACTCATGCAATATTAAATACAATAACAAGTTAATAAAGCTTTAATAATTAAACAGTGCTTGACTTGTACAGTTACAGTGCAAAACCCGAAGCCCACTGGCACTGCTCACCACAGTGCAGGTCTCCCTCTCCCCTGCCTTAAGGGCACAGAATATTTTATTTCTAAGACAAACAACACATGCATGCTTTAAAATAGCGTAAGCTATACAAATAACGTTACCTTTAGCCACACCTAAATAAGGACCATTCCTTTTATAAAGTCTATTTCTTTATTATTGTGACAGCTCGACATGCAAACACACACGTTAAATTGTTAAAAACCATTTATTTGGCAAATAAATAACAAGAGCTATTACTCTGTTCCCATTTGGCTCTAATGCCTGTCTGCCATAATTCTTTCCTTTACCCAACATCATCAAGAGACAAATTCAGGATAAAACAAATACCTGCTATAATGTTCCCAGACTGTGCCACCACTTTGAATCCATCAGCTACTTTATCCACACTATCTCCATGAGTGAGGAGCACAAGCTCTTCCTTCTGAAGGCCCCTAAACCAGGATTAAAAACTAGAATCAATTCAAGAAAGAACAAAGATTTAACTCCCTGCCTTTCCAAGAGATGCCCTGAAGGACTCCAACAAAAGCACATCTCGACAGACCAGGACATTTGCAATGTCTGCAGGACTTCCTTCCCAGGAACAGCCATCTGCAGCTCTGAGATGCTTCCCTTGGAAGCTAAGTCTCTGTACAACGCACCCCTCCTGTGAGAGGGAATTGATCTTAATTCTGAAGGGTTTGTGGTTTTCTCCTTATAAACACCCCAGTACTGAAGGCCCCTCTTGGACATGGGGAGCCATCTGGAAACCATCAGGATACTGGGAGTCTTACTTTTTATTTCAACAAAGTGAACTTTTCTTGTTCAAAACTACGTGTTTTCAGGACAATTTGGGCACATCAGACAGTTCTGCAGGAGCCCGACAGAGGGAAGGTAATAAAACTGGAACACCAGGGATGAGTAAATGGTCAGGCTTTTTACAAGGAACTTGAAAACCACTGACGAAATTATCAAGAAATCTAATTCTGGTTTATAAAACATCACAAAGCAATTTTAAAGGGAGGTACATGAGGGATGGGTTTGGATTTTCTGTGCCCTTTCCAAAATTGCATGGGCATCAACACATACAAGAACACTGCACAGCAGGAGACAAGAGCTTAACTCAAATGTTCTCAGGTCATGGTGCACTTACAGTGTCTCAATGATGACTCTGAAGTAAGGGGTTTACACCATATTCCCAGCAAATACACCTGCTTTTTTAGAGTCAGCTGGAAAGTTATGCCTAAGTATTTGTTTCAATGAATAGCCTGCTTATTCGTGACCACACTTTTACAAGTTTTATTAGAAATTATCAGCTAATATCACTTTTTTTTTTTAAAATAACCTTCCTCTCACCCAGACACCCTTTCCCAGGCTGACACTGCTTTGATAACTGGAAATGTCTGTGCACCTGAAGAGTGAGCAGGTGTTGTCCAGGGTAATGCTGAACACGCCATCCTCGCGAACGCTCTTCTTGTGCACCGTCCCTCCAAACACCTTGTTCATCATCTGCAGAGCAAAAGGACTCCATGAGAAAGCACCTCACAATCCACATCACCTGGTCCCTCACTGGGACTGGCAACACCTCGCCACATTCCTGTTGTTTTCTGAATTTGTAAGAATTCCCTTCAGAATTAATTCCTGCTCTGTACTGGGCTGGTTCCCCTCTGCCAGCACAGCTGGGGGCCCCTGCCACACACAAGGAGCAGAAACCCACAGGCAGAGACTTGCAAAATAAGGTATATTCCATAGTGCACAGCTCCTTCCCTCAGAAATGCCTGCTCTGCAAACCAGCTGAGTATCTGAGGCCACGTCAAAATCCTGAATTTACTCCCTTAGTTTTATTTTGTTGACTAACCCTGGAAAAAACAAGAAGCACAAGCAGAAGCCACGCACCTAAAGCAGCCCTTGTCTCCCTGAAGTTTGCTTTGCTCAGCTTGGCTCTACCAGATCCCTGCAGCATCACCAGGGAGTCCAAAGGTAAGTAAGGGTTATTTCTTTATTTGTGAGGGGGTGTTAAGCACTCCTAAGAACTATGCTAGAAACAGCCCATGCCTGAAACACTGCTCCACTTGTTTCCAGGAGAGGTGCCTTTTTCAGTACCAGCTGGGCAGAATTAATGAGTGACTGACAGGTTATATTTACTTGGACAAAAACAGGGAGTGAGGAACTCAATTCACAGCACCGCAGCAAACAAAAACCATTGATGCAACTGATCCCAGACTGGTTTGGGTTGGAAGGACCTTAGAGCTCATCCCACTCCAGCCCTGCCATGGCAGGGACACCTTCCACTGTCCCAGGCTGCTCCACGCCCCAGTGTCCAACCCTGCCTTGGGCACTGCCAGGGATCCAGGGGCAGCCACAGCTGCTCTGGGCACCCTGTGCCAGGGCCTCCGCACCCTCACAGGGAGAATTTCTCCCTAAGCTCTCATCCAAACCTGCCCTCCTTCAGTTTAAGGCCGTTAAAAGGTAAGGCAGAGCCAGGAGAGGAGCACACAGCAAGCTCAGTTTATCAATGAAATGCTCCTGTGGCACTGCCTCTGTTTGGAAAGCAGCTCCTTCAGCACTGCACCTCCAGCTCATGCAGGAATGAGGCCCAGGAGCTGGCTGTGGACAAGCAGATTTAACAGCTGGACTCGCTCCTGGAGATCTTTCCCAACCCCAAGGACTCTGTGCTATCTCCCAACAGCACCTGCATCCCATAGCAGATTCCAAGCACTGGTTTTCCTATTGTGAATATGGCTGGGTCGAACCATGGTGCATCTTCTGCGTACACAGAGTTTGGTCCTCCAGATATGATGATAGCCCTGCAGACAGAACATGAAGGAATCATTAATGCAAATACACTGGTTACTTTAAAACCTATTTCCTTTGAGCACTGGCACTGTCTCTTACCACTCTTAGAACTGATACTTTCTAACATTGATTTTTGCTGTCAAACCCAGCAGGTTTTCAGGGAGGTATTTCCTCAGTTTAAACAAAGTCAGATATAAACCATCATAAAAAGTGCCTGTATTTTTAATTTCTCATAGCCAACCATCACCTATGAAAGAAGCAGGATGGTTGGGACAAATGCAGAGTATTAGCATCAAGATATATATTTTTATATATTTATAGATATTCACACAGTTTATGAAGTCTGTGACATCTGGAGGAGGCCTGCAGTCAAAAAATCCACTCCCAAATTCCTAAATCTGCTGAAACAAGAAGTCCCTTCATCCATTCTGGTTATGCAGAGAGGGCACTAGCAACAAGTTGAGAATTACAAGTGCAATACACACAATCATGTAGGGTTTGGAGCTAATACTTCACACTATAAAAGAAAATTAAACCATCTCAAAGGGGAAGAGAGAGTTTTTGCAAACCATAATGGTTTACAAGACCATGAACTGCAGAAGCACCAGTTGGGCAACACTTTTGGCCTCAGCCCGGGATTGAGCAGGGCTGTACCAGACCTTGGACTCAGAACTGTTTGCTTCACAGAGAACATCACACTTGTTCCAAGCCAGAAATGCAAAACCAAACGAGACAGAAGTTGCATAAATGGGATTAAATGTATCTGTTAATTCTCCCAGCATTAGTCCCATGCAAGTACTGACACAACAGAGTTTCTCTGGTTCCGAGCAGCAGGAACAGGCACTGTGCTGCCCACACCTGTCTGTACCACCAACAGAAACAACCCTGTAGGACCAAGCCCGGGCACCAAGGCCACCTGCAGCCCCTCCAGCTGCCCTGCAGTGCAGGAGGGAGGAGCTGGAGGGATGGAGCTCGAAGAGGCAGCATTTATTTCCCCGCCTGCTGGGATCTGCAGGCCAGCTCTGGAACCAGCACAGCTGACGTGGGTGTAGTTTTACCCTGAACCACCCTGAGAGCTCCTCCCTGCTGTTCTTGCACAGGCACTTCTGGTCAGCCTGGAGACAGGCTGGATTTCCTGAGCTTGAACTGCTACAAAGAGCCTGACCAGTGTCCATGCCTGCTGGTATTGCTGCTCCAAATAACTCCATGTACAGAAGCATTTGCTCAAGTGCCAGATGTACGTGTTCTGTAATATTTAATATTAATTAGAATCACAGAACGTGCTCCTGGAGCTCTGGCAGCCTCGGGGCCGTGCCCATTCCCTGGGGAGCCTGGGCAGTGCCCAGCACCTCTGGGGGAAGAACCTTTCCCTGATCTCCAACCTAAACCTCCCCTGACACAGCTCCAGCTGTTCCCTTGGGCTCTAGACAGGAATTAAAGGAATACAGCCACACCTATAGACTGAACATTCTTATGAAAAGTCAAAATTGTTATACGCTGTTCTAGTCAAAAAGTAGAGTCTTAAAAACCTGGGGTTTTTCCATACCAATTGAAATATGACATAATACAGAGAGGTTTGCAATGTGCCCCAGTGTTAGAGTAAAAAAAAAATGAGCTGGGGCTGAGAGAAGGACTTGCACCTTCTGAGCTGTGCAGGAGAAGCCAGAACCAGCACAGGATGCAGATTTGCAAGCTTTCCTGCAGCACTGTGTAATTTCCTGCACACTTGTCTGTGTTGGTATGGATATCCCTTTCTCTGTTCACCCTGAGCCCCTTCCCAAGCAGCCTGACCCAGCTCTGGAAGCCCCTTTGCACTGGATTACAGGCACCTCAGGAACCACACACAAACACCGAGGGTAAAATGTGTGCACTGATAGCTGAGGTCAGGGCTCCTGCCAGAGCTCAGTGCCAGAGCCCAGACTAAATCCAGAGCCAGCATCTTGTGGGCAATGCTCATGCTCACGCCACATTTAGATGACACTTGTCACCAGAGAGTGTTCTGAACACTGAGGAGCTGCTTTTGAAACACAACATGTAAATATGATTTAGCAAAATGCTGGCTCTTGCTGCCCATCCCGAACCTCAGCACAGCCCCAAGCGCAGCTCCTCGGCCCACTGCATGCACGAGCTGCAACGTGGGAACCTGGCTGTTCCCAGGACATGGAACATGCACCAAAACCCTGCTGTAAAATCACAAACTCATTTTTACAGTGACCACTGCTGTTGATCTGTAGGGTTTCCTGACTGACCAACGCTGTGGACACAAACAGGTTTTGTGGACACACACAGTTATTGACCAACCTGGGTGACCTGAAACCACCACCCCGACCTTCAGAAGTGACCTGGGTGAAGAGGCTCTGCCACATTTTAGAGAGCAGCTATTCGCAATGACAAGTCCTACAGGTCTAATCCCAACACTCTGAAGAACTTTGGACTGCTCTGAAGTTCTTCCCACTGCAAACCTGCACCAACACATATACTATTTACTGCTTCACTAATCATCTTTGATTAGAAAAATGCACTTCTGCAGCACTGTTTTATCTGTTACTGAGCACAACCAGAATCCCATGTGCTCCATATTTCTGGGTTTGCACCAAACTGACAAGTAAGTATGAATCTTTGGTGATTTGCAGACTTCATGGTATTTATTCTCCCCACACGGAAGAGATGTATATCCTAAAAAGCCTAATAAAACACGGAAAATTAACATACAAAGTACTAAATAATTCTGAGAGGTTTTTTTGCTGCAAACAGTGAGTGGCAGTGTCAATTAGGTGGGTTTTTTTTAGCTGCTTTCCTGGCACATCTGGCATGATTTACCACAATAGCTTCAGTATCCAAGTTAGTTAGTTTAATTAAAAAAAAAAATTAAGTAAAAGAAAAATTTTTAGAAACCCACAAAAAATTATTTTTTGACTGACAGGTACCCCAGTTCAACAGGTAAAACAGCAAAATCATCTACATTTTGGCGGACATTCAAAATGCAGCCTGTTGAACGACACTTAGGAACTGAAATGACTAAGATGGCATTAAGGAACAAATGCACAAAAAGGCATCGAGAGACAAAGGTGCAGCGTTGATCTCTCTGCCGCGCGTCCCCGGTGCTCAGCCGGGATCGTTCCCAGCCCGGCGTTAAAGCGGGCGCCCAGGAGAAGCCAGGCAGGGAGCAGGAAGCAGGGCAGGAGCCCAGGGCCGCGGGAAGGACGTACCGGAATCCCTGCTCGCGGATGGCGAAGGCCGGCGTCTCCAGCGGGAAGATCTCGGACTGCACGAAGAGCTCGCGCACGCGCCGGTCGATGACCTTGCCGTACTGCGCGCCCGCGTCCAGGATCACCACGGCGCCCTCGTAGTGGTGCTGCCCATCCTTGAGCTCTGCCCCGGCGTTCTCGGGCTGTCAACAGCACCCACGTCAGCGATCCCACGGAATCTCCGAGACACGAGGCTGGAAGAGGCCTCGGCGAGCGGCCCGAGTCCAGCTGTCCACCCAATCCCACCACCCTGTTCGCCACTGAACCGTGCCCCCAAGTGCCACTTCTGCACGCTTTCGGAACCCTCTCAGGGATGGTGACCCCACCACCGCCCTGGGCAGCCCGCTCCAACGCTTTACAAACATTTCTGTGAGCAAATGTTTCCTGATATCCAGCCTAAACCTCCCCTGGCATTACACTGACAGCCCATTGACTAAGCCAGATCTCTTTAACAACTAACATGTGCAAGGCTTTGCTAATTAGCTATGCTAATTTATGATAAAAATGATAAAGACCAGCCAAGAAACTTCAAAATGAAAAAAAACCTTGAAGATTATAAGGACCAGTTGAGGCACTGGCAAGATAAAGGAGCTGGACACCAGCACAGAACATCCACCCCAAGCAGCCACACAGACAAGACATCCCCATCCCCCAAACCAAACAGGGCACAAATTAGGGAAGAAAAATGCTAATGATCTAATGAAGGCAGAGCTTTCCACAAGCAAGAGCTCATGTGCCCTAATCACCATCTGCAGCCTCTCCATCTTTTTCCATTTTCCAGTTCCACACGAACCCTAGCAGAGCCCATGAGAACTGAGAGCATCAGCCTTTTTCTCAGGCAAAACAGCACAAAATCAAACAAAAAATGTTTTTCCCCGTCACGCTGCCTCATATGCTGAACTCCACTTGACATTACCTCCTGGAGAGAATAAAAAGGGGAAATTGAGAACAAATGTTGCTGCTAAATGATTAAAAAAACACCCCCACCACATTTTGAATGCAGCATTTGAGCAGACTGCACGTCAGAACAAAGCAGTGGCTCTCTCTGAGCCCCTCACGTCTGAACTGGTTGGCAAACTTTGACTAAATCTGAAAGAGTGCTAAAAAACACAAGGCCAAGTATCTTCTTTAAAAAAAATTGTGAAAAGAGGCAGCTATTCCATGGAAGTGTCCTTACCGGAGCATCTCCAAGGAAGAACGAACAGCCACGCTCTAACACCAAAAATTTGCTGCCTAAAGAACTGACTTCTTTTGGGGTGTTCCTCCCCTAACTTAAAGCTTACCCTGTTTCCTTGCCAATGCAGTTTGGTGAAGGACAAACTGGGAAGGGTTTTACTTTGGCAAACGCTGCCTCCAAACACCTTGGAGCTCCATTTCCAGTTTTACTGACGGCAGGTTGGAGCTGTTCTGCCCGTTTGGACCAGGCAGCAGAACCTCCAGCTCAGGACTCGCCTGCATTCCCATCACTGCTGCTCAGGCATTTCCACCTGGGGCAGGAATTCACCCCAGGCCGGCCACAGGTGATTCTGGAGAGCACCATCCCGCTGGGACACAATCTCCCAAAGAACAGACTGGAAACTTCCAAAGTTCACACCAGCTGGAAGAGGTTTTATCTTAATTAAAGGATGTAAGTGGGGGGAAAAAAAACAGTGCTAAATCCCTCAAAAGCCTAAATCCAGGTTAAAATCAGATATTTAATTTTTGTCCTTCAGCTGGCAGCCAAGTGGCCTGATGGCAAGCTCTTAATGACTTTTAGTCCTGGGTTACACAACAAAACGTGCACATGTTGAAAGAGAGCCGACTTTAGCAGCAAAGGCCCCTTCACACCCCCAGTCAGGCAGAGTCACCACACCTGTCCTCCCTTCCAGTGCATGGGAGGGAATCACTTTCAGAGTGATTCTGGGCATTTTCACCAGGCAATTTCTGAATTAGCATCTCCTGTGAGACAGACCAACATCCTTATTCTTTCCTGAGCTCATCTTGGGGGAAAAAAATCTATTCCTTGCAGTGCTATTTTTTAATTTCAAATCTTTAATTGTTTCAGAGCAGCAGATTGTGTCATTTAGGGACAGAGCTCTGCAGCCCTCTCATAAAAAGAGACTAAACAGAAGTTATTGTTGGTGTCACCTCAGCTGGACTGATAGCAGAGCATCTACATCTGTAGCTAATAAATAAATCTGGTTTTCAGTGCCCTACCCCAGGATGTTTAGGGCAGGCAGGTGTGGTCAACAGGGGCATGAGCAACAGCTGTGGGGGAGACAGGAGCTTGAAAACAGAAAGAACCCGAGGTTACATCAGGAGGAGCTTGAGAAACACTGTTAAAGCAGCCTAAGCAGGTCTGTATCCTGAACCTGCACCTCCCTCAGATCCCAGCAGAAGCAGGAGAGCGATCCAGACTCCTCTGAACTAACCAGACAAGTAGAACTGCAAGGGGGTTCAGGACTAAGAGAGCCAAACGTACACCACCACAAATCACAGGCAAAAAGAGGAAAGGAAAAAAGGCAGAAGCCAGCACAGGATCTGGCTTTACTTATTGAAAGGCACAGTTCCAAGGCTAGGGGTTTTAAACCCAAATTTACCAAGGGAAACTTCATTTAATGAAATCCAAAAAGGAACAGATGCTGTTCATGTGCAGCCAACATGGCAGCTGAGCTCTGCACACCACAGGCGTGCCAGCAGAGAGACTGAGAGGACACCAGGCAGCCCAGCTCCTGCAGGGACGGGGCTTACGGAGCCAGCACCTCTTCTGCTGGGGACTGAACAGTGCCTCATGAGAGCTCTTCTCCCCCTCAGTACAGGTATAGCTAGAGCTCCCTGTCTTCTGGTCTATTCGCACAAAATTCTGGAGAACTCGTTGGTTTGGAGACCTGTGGAAGCTGCTCTGATGCCTGTTCCCCGCAGCCCAGGCACTGGGGCAGAGGCACCACGCTGGTGTCCCCACAGTTGGGACTGAAAACAGGACTAAAAACCTGTGCACATCGAGAGGAGAAAGCCTCTACTCAGATAATTCAAATCACAAGTTACCCACGGGGCGATAAACCCGAGACACGGCACCAAGGTCCCACGTGCCACCTGAGCCGTGCGGCCACCCCGACAGCTCTACCACAGTAACACTGGAGGACAAAAATCTTCCACCACTGCTGTTCTTCTGGCGTCAAAACCAAATAATTTCGAGTTCTGTAATGAGCTGTGATAGGAGAACTGGTACCAGGCTTGTGCTACCAGCCAAAGACACCACAAATCCTATTCCTCACATACCTGCCTAGTTAGTGCCTTAAACCGAGTGTGGAAGCTCCTAACAGCCCACTCATGCAGAATCAGGGGATTTTTCAGCATTTCATACACCCACATGCTCGCAGGTTGGTCATTAATGCAATTTATAAACCACATTTCCATACAGACCAGTCCCATTCTCGAGCACGGGGATGCAGCAGCAGCTCCTCTGTCCGAGCCCTCAGCCTGAGCTTTCACCCACACTAGTGACTCAGGACAAGCCTAAACCAGGAGCCTTGATCTTACAGGTTTTACAAGAGTTTAATTTTTTCGCTATGGTATTAAAATTAAGCAGGTCTAAGAACACTCACTCCTATTCCAAAGTATAACAGGAAAGCAGCTCCCTCAAACTCAGGCCATCCCCAAGACCGAGACAAGAGCCCCCCCAACCCATCATCTCGGGGAAACTTTAACAGACATCAGTCTCACGCAGGTGTCCCGGGGCTGCTGGGACCTGGTCCCTGCAGAAACTGCTCTCACTCGTGAAGGATGAGCCACGAGCTCCGCATCCCATCGCCAGCACTGGCAGGGAGGAACTGGAGCCCCCAAGAGCAGCCCCAGCCAGGAAAGGAGGCTGTGACCATGGCCGAGTAAAAACGTTCCAGAAAACTTACACGGGAACCAACCGAGCACTCAAAAAACCCTTCAGAGTCACGGCTTCTTGCAAACTAGATAAAGAGCCGAGAATGAGGGAGGAGAGAAGCACCCAGGAGCAGTCCCGGCCAGGAGAGGAGGTTGTGAACACGGCCAGGGAAAAGCGTGTCAGAAAACTTACGCAGGGACCAACCGAGCATTCAAAAACCGAGCACTCAACCCCCCCCCGAGTTACGGTTTTTCGCAAACTAGATAAAGAAACCAGAACAAGTCTTTTATCCTGCTACAGCAGAGGATCGAGGCAGCTTGCAGGGCTTGGTTGAAAAGGTGCATTATCCAAGGGAGCTGTAAGTTCCTAAGGCGCACCGGTCGCTCCGTTCCCCGATGTGCCAGAGCCACACGGACACGCGCCTGCCCCGTCCCTGTCGCCGCAGCGGGACACGGGGCGATGCCACGGGAGCAGCGGCACCCCGGGCGAGGGCTGGGAGCTGCGCCCGCGCCGCTGAATGAACCGAACCGCCGGCCCCGGCTGCGAGCGGGGACACAGCCGGGCAGCCCCCGGCGGCACAGGCCGGGCAGGGCGCCGCAGAACAGCCCCGCCGGAGCCCTGCTCGGGGAATTGATCACTGAATTAATGAATTCGGGCTCTGCGAGCAGCCGGGGTTGCGGCTGCGGCGCGGGCGGTCCCAGCTCCCCCCGGTCCCCGTTCCCCGCCCGGCGCCGCTCCCGGGCCGCGGGGCCCCGCCATGTGCCCGGGCAGGGCGGGCAGGGCCGGGCCGGGC
>VWPU01016875.1:0-24533 GCA_013398955.1 Callaeas wilsoni
ATCCCATCCCATCCCATCCCGGGTTAAATTTAGGCTGAAAAGGCGAAGAACATTTCAAACCAGAAGTCAAGATAAGTTTTAGAACAGCCAAACAAGAAGAACACCTGATTTATTCTGGATATTTGAGGAGGAACTTGGACTTTTGAAAGAAGGCCACTTCCACCCATCTTATCTTTATCCCATTTTAAACCAATCTGATTTTATTTTAAGCTTTTTTTTGGTAAACTGAGGTACAAGGTAGAGGTTGAAGGGTTGTCCCACACTCCAGGACCTCCATGGAGAACTACAGAACCATCAGATCCCAACGAAATGCCAGAAATAATTATCATTACATGAATTATTCCTGCTGGATACTCAGACCTTCCTTCTCCAGAACATCTTGTATTAACTCAATCTGTTCTTCTGAACTTTAGCTTATTCCTTCTTTTTTTCTTCACCAAAATATCGAATTTTTAGTGCCTCTTCACAGCAGGAAAATGACTTTGCAACTTTAATTCTCTCTTGCTTTTAAGGTTTCCTTAAAAACGACCAGGCTGCTCTTTCCATCCCTCCTGCAGCCCGTCTTTTCCGGACTCTGGGATCATTCCCGTTGCTGTGCCTGCTCCTTCCCAGGTGTCCTGCATCCTTCTGGAAGGGCCGTGCCAAGAACTGGACACGGGGCTCCGGCAAAAGGCTGGGCCCCGTCAGGGCAGGGCTGAGTCACGTCTGCTCCAGATGACGTTGGGACGTTTGCCGCTGCTGAAACTCCCTCTAGAAATAACAAATCGGGTTTTTAAAACACCTTTTCTGCTTGGAGTTACTTGGAAAGGTGCTCGAAGCAGGAAAATGCGTCCAGGGTGAAAGCATCCCATGGGATTTGGCAGGCCTACCTGGATTTATCCACCTGCTTTTCCAAGCTCTCTTTGCTTGGATGCCTTTTGCTTCAGTGAAAGCCAAAAGTGATGCAGAAATGGTCTTTTTTGGGAAAGAATTGATGAAGTTTTTACATTTATGGTTTAGACCAACAAGAAAAATCACTATTTATGGATTTACGACACAAGATTTTAAAGTTTTTCACACATTTGTTGTACTTAAGGAAAGACATGAGAATTTCCAATGATATTTCCCAACTTTTTCTGTCCCTTATAGGCTTTGGATGACGCAATTTTAGAAGAATTTGATAACGTGAGAACTTCTTGGCCAATGATGTTATTATTTATTGTCCCAGGGCTAAGTTAATCTTTCAGAGAGTATTTCCTCTTAGAACTGACTATTTTTAAACCTTTTCTCCTTTGTCTTGTAGTCGAATTCTCCTTGAAACCAATTCCCATTTTTATCAGCAACATCAATGGGAGACAAGAATCAACCATTGTGCGTAGTGGTGCTCTGGTTTAGAAAAAGCAAACAAAAACCTTCATGTGAAAGTCGAACAAACCCCAAACATTTGGGATTATTAAGAGCAGATGTGAGCAGAGAAGAATGGATTCACTCATAAAAAACCTGAATGTTTGCCAAGTGCAAATATTTGAAGTCCTAGAGTGAGAGTTGCTCTCAATAAAAAAGTGGAACCTATCGACACATAAAATATGGATATTGGATAGATATAAAATTAACAAGGGTCTCAGGGATGTCCTTCTGCGCTTCCATTTTAAAACTACAGAAATCCAGTCAAAAAGCACAAAATGTTGCGGACAGAGTGTTCAGCCTGTGGTACTGAGGAATAGGTAATGGGGTAGGGCCATGCCAAGACAAACAGGCTCCAAGGATTGCCAAGAAACTCCTAAAATTAAAAACAACTTGCAGCTCCAGCCAGGGCAAAGCCAACTGCAATAATTTTGCTGAGGGGTTATGAAAATATTAATATTCAAGTGCAAAATTAATGTATGCAAAGGGTCGGATGTACAGAATTTAGGCCTTTAGGAGCGCAGGTAGGAGATTTGTTCCTTGGGCATTAAATAGACACCAAATAATCAGAGGTTTAAAAATTATGTCCTTTCATCAGAGGTTTAAAAATTATGTCCTTTCATAATAGATATTATCTATTAGTTCTTTCTTTATATATCCTCTATCTATAAAAATAGAATATTATATATGTTTATTTGCTGCTGGAGAAATGTCCTTGAAAAATAACAAGTCAGGTTTTTAAAACACCTCTTTCACTTAAAATGACTTTGACGAGAAGATGCCCGAAGCAGGAAAATGCATCCAAAATGAGAGCATCCAATGGGATTTGGCAGGCCTAATGTCATATATATTTATATAACATATAATATGTTTTTAGATATATATAAAAATAAAAATATTACTGCCTGGCAGATGTATATGAAACATCTGGTATCTACATTGCATGAATTTTTAAAGCATTTTATATTAATTATTTTCACAGTGGCGAAAGGAAGTTTGGAGTTGAATCACTGGTGACCACTCAAGCTCGTGGGGACAATTTTTGGGAAAAAGACTCTCTGTTCAAGCAGTTTAGGGGAATAAATATTTGTGTAAACTGCCAAACTTTAAAAATGGGGAATTCTAAGAAATCTTTCAATGTCTGAAATAGTAGAGATAATTATTTTTGCCTACAAAGGCCAGTTAATAAACTGCAAGGAATAATTACTTCTGAGAAAGGAATAAGAATTCCTTGCATCCCTTAAGCTGTGCATAGGCAGGTTGGGAGTTTTCAGAAGCAAAATATTCCCATGAGTTTGTCCACAAATAATTGAGAAAATCTGGACAGGTCCATGAATACTTTGGAAAAATTGGTCTTTTTAGCCATCATCAAAATGTCTCCTGCTCCGTGTTCTTGATGTGTTGCTCCTGATCAATGTTCCTGGTAGAGAGATTAAAAAAGGAATTTATTAGCCCCGGGATGGAATTGGATAGCCCAGCATTCCATCATTCCTCCCTAAACTCTGCACTTTGGAAGAGCTGGAGGGCACCGAACTCCTCGGGTGCTGTCATAAATAAAACCATGGATTGGCTTTTGCGTATGGGATCCTAATGTGACCAGGTTAATGTTAATTAAATTGCTGTTCATTAAGAGGTTCATTAGTTAATATTGTTATTAAAGCAAAGTGTTTTATCCAGTGGCTTCAGCAACTCAGAATCACCAAGGTTGGAGGAGACCTTTAGGATCATCGAGTCCAACCGTAAAAACCCAGAAAGACTTCAGCTTTGGAAAACACAGAAAGAGTCTGAGGCAGGCCTTGGAGTGCAGGGAAAAGGGAAATTCCCTGAATCTCCAGGAGCTGCCTGTCCAGGCTCTCTCTTCCACTCTTTCCTCGGGATTCCTTGAGCCTAAGGCCTGCTAACGCCTTGGGATGCAGAATTCCAGCACTGCCGGCAGCTCCTCCCACAAAAACCAGGCTAAAACCGGCTGTCCTCTTCCTGCGCCCACCGTGGGGCAAGGTGTCCACCCACCCCGTGAATCCCAGCTGGACAATGGTCACCTCGATCTGGAAAAGGATGATTATTAGGACAAACCTCTCCCTGTGCCATGTCCTGGTCTCCCAGCAAGCCCATCACCAGGTTCCCTCACTCCTCATTTTGCGTGGTATTCCAAAGTTTGTAGTTGAGTCCAGGAATCCTCCACGGGGATAATCTGAATATTACCATATTTCAAGGTACCATCACCAAGGCCATCACCAGGTTCCCCCACTCCTCACTTCGTGTGGTGTTCCAAATTTACAGGGATTCTCCACTGTGATATCCTTTGGTAATCCAAATATTGGCTCATCACCGCGGACGCTGGCAGGGCGCTGGTGGAATCCATCCTTGTACGATCACCTGGTGAGCTCAAGGGCAGAGCCTCCAGCTCCATAAAAACCGAGCTCACACACTGATCTGCAGTTTCAGGCTGAATTCCTGCTGAATCCCAGCGAGATGGATTTGGTGATAACACGCTGGATTAGTCTCAGCAGTCATTGCCTAAGATGTCCCTTCGTGTCTGCAACGCTCATTTCCCACCCCCTGCCCATGGATTTTCTCTCCTGCCTCCCGCTGTCTGCTCCAGCTGCTGAAGAAATCAACTTTCTGTCTTTCCCTAATGACTCAAGATTTTATCAGCTTTTTTTTTTTTAACTCTTATTTTATTTATTTTTGTATGATGTGTGACATCTCTGTCACCCATTTCCTAACTTCTGTGAAGGGCTGGGCTGTGGATTTCCATATATCTGTGGGCATGGTTCCCATCCTGTGGGCTCTGGAGAAGCCAGCTGCTGTCTCTGGCACGGCCCTACACGTGGAATTCCACGATTGCAGCATCCAGCGTGGTGCCAACTCATGCTCTTGGCGTTGCCTCCTAATCCTGGAAATTCCCTCTTGCACAACTTGGCTGGGAATGGGTCTAGAAAGGTGCGGATTGTTGCGTCTTCTTCCGAAATGATCCTTGGAATTTCTCCTCTAGGTGTCCCGACCAGCACCTTCCCTCAGGAATGACCTGCTGGAGGTCTGGGCTTCCGAAGGAGGCAATCCCAGCTTTTCAGCCGGATGTGGATACTGAGCAAGTTACTTGCTGTGGGTAACTCACACTTTTCTAATCATCCTGTGGTTTAGATATTTCTTTATTTCCTGTGCCTGTGAGGCACTGTCTCCTTCCCGGATCACCCCGGCGTACGTGGGTTTTTATGGAGTTGGAATTCTCCTTGCTTCACTTCTTTTTTACGGTCTATTTTCGCTCCTCTCTTTCTGATTATGAAATAAAATGGAATATCCTATCCTATGGTAACACGGCTCCATTAAAATCATTTTTACATGACTGTGGCCTCGACCTCCTCTTTATGCATTTATTAAAATTCCCCTTTGCTTTGTTCACGCACTTGGCGGGTTGTGACTGATCACATTTCATTTTTATAATATTAATTTGTCTTTATTTTTCATGCTGTGCCTGTGCTTCTCTTAATCTGCCGCCTTGAGAGCCATTAGAACACTTCACTCCTAAATAACAATTCCCTTTCAGGAGAATAATTCCATTGTACAAATACATCCACGAACTCGAGTTCTTTTAAATCAACACCATTCCCAGTGTGTCAAAAATGGATCAAAATAACCCAGCTAATTGCTCTTAAACATTCCCAGTCATTCTGAGGCTTCAGCAGCTTGTGAATGTCAAACACAAATTCCCTGTTATTTACAGCAGAATTGATTAATATTCCTCTGATATTTATCTTGCCCACGAGTAAATATTATTAAACACCACTCCAGGCACTGTGGAAAAAAATATCAGTGGGATAATAAATGGAAAATTATATTTCTTGCCACTTGGAGATGAAAAGGTAAAACAAGAATTCTTGCAGCTCTCACGAAATAAGTGCAAAAGATTTCTTTTTTCAGCGTGAGGAGTTTTTAAATAGCACCAAAGTGCCCGGGTGGGGAATGAATTGCTGCACCTGAAGATGTAAATTCATGAGTTTGCAATTTTAGGCAAAATTTGCACTGTCACAAACCCACTGTGGCTGATTCGAGTGACAAAACTGGGATTTGCATCCAGGCCGAAAGCAGGATGGAACTTCAGCCTGAATTCCTGGAACGAGAAGATCTTTAAGGTCCCTTCCAACCTAAGTTTTTCTACAGTTGCATGACCTTAAAATACTCAAATTCAGCCTTAGAAAAATCTGATAATCAAAGACTTTCCTTGATATCATTGCCACAATGGATTACCCTAATGAAAATGAGATTAATTTTTGTTTCCTTCTGTTTTATTCCAGTTTTCCTATTTTTTTTTTCACCTAATGTGCTTCCATCCTGGTGGAACATGTGCAGGGTTTGATATTGAGTTGTTTGCAGACCAGATCCAGGTATTTTCCAGGAATCTCAGCCCAACTTGAGCTGATTTCCAAAGCTCTCAAGCTGGCAGCGTCATTCCAGAAACTCTGATCTCTTCCCTGAGTAGTAACAGCTGCATCCCATTAAATAAATCAATATCCCGAATTTAGAGCAGGGTGATGAAGCTGGAAAGTGGAATGAATCATCTTCCCCCAAAAGCTGGTGATACAAATTTACCAAAATTTACTGCCTGTGGAATATCCTAGGCTTTAATGCAGGACTCTTCCTGCCAGCACACTCATCCTGGGAAAGGTAATTCCTGAGGAATTCAATATATTTCAATATATTTTCTTTCTTTCTTTCCATAATTGCTTTTTACCCAATTTTTAAAAGTTTCCTCCTCCCTAAAATGTACTCGGTTTTGTGTGGTGAAATAATAAAAACACAAATTAATTCAGTGGATTTTAAGGCTGTGAATAACATCACAGTAGATATTTAATGTTGAATTTACAGGAAACCTGTCGGATCTAAACCAGAGAATTAAGGATTAGGAGCCACTTCTTTTAGAGCTGGACACAGCAAAGTATCTCCAGCCAGAATCGGTGCCATAAAAAGCAGAGTTTAAAGAAATCCTGTAAAAACTAAACAGAAATTTTAGGAGTTGGTAACACTTGGAAATGAGCTGGGCTGAGACTTGTTGGGTTTTTATCCTCAGAAGGTGCTTCACGTGCAAGAGCGAAGGCAGAAATTGAAGTATGAGTGCATCCAAAACAATTAAAGCCTGGGTTATTCTGGAAAAAAAATGGAAAAAATTAAGAGGGAAAGGGAAGAAGGGAAAGGAAAAGGGGGAAAGGGAAAGGGGGAAAGTTAAAAGAAAAAGTGAAGGGAACAAAGGGAAAGGAGANAAAGGAGAAGAAAAAGGGAGAAAGGAAAAGAGAGGAAAGGGAAAGGGAAAAGGAAAGGGAAAGGGAAAAGAAAAGGGAAAGGGAAAAGAAAAGGGAAAGGGAAAAGAAAAGGGAAAGGGAAAGGAAAAAGGGAAAGGGAAAGGAAAAAGGAAGAGGAAAAGGAAGAGAAAAAGGAAAAGAAGGAAAAAGGGAAAGGAAAAGAGAAAGGGAAAAGGAGAAAGGTAAAGGAAAAAGGAAAAAGAAACATTAAAAGAAAAAGGGAAAGGGGGAAAGGGAAAGGAGAAGGAAAAGAGGAAAAGGAAAAGGGAAAGGGAAAAGGGAAAAGGAAAAGGGAAACACAACCCCTGACATCTCCTGTATTTCCCCTCCGTCTGCGGAGGTGCCTCCATGGGGAAGGAACTGGGATTGCCCCAGGAGGGAAGGAGTCAGCCCTCCATCGATCCCTGGCTTCCCGCTGGGTCTCCCAGCGCCAGGCAGGGCAGAGGAAGGATGCGAAATCCCCCCGGGGGCCTCCCAGCGCCAGGCAGGGCAGAGGAAGGATGCGAAATCCCCCCGGGGGCCTCCCAGCGCCAGGCAGGGCAGAGGAAGGATGCGAAATCCCCCCGGGGGCCTCCCAGCGCCAGGCAGGGCAGAGGAAGGATGCGAAATCCCCCCGGGGGCCTCCCAGCGCCAGGCAGGGCAGAGGAAGGATGCGAAATCCCCCCGGGGGCCTCCCAGCGCCAGGCAGGGCAGGGGAAGGATGCGAAATCCCCCGGCAGCGCCGGGCACCCCCCGCTCCCGCTCTGCCCAGCGCTGCAAGGAGAAGCTGCGCTCCCACCCACGGGAGCGTCCCGTGGCTCTCACCGCCACCAGCGCTCCCAGCTGGGGCTGCTGAAGCCTGCGGGGACGAGGTCTGGGATCTCAGCCTACGGCGGAGCAGCGCCGAGGCTTTGTCTGAGCGGGGAGAGGGCTGAGCTGAACCTGTGTGGGGTGTTAATGAACCAACCCAGCACGCCCAGCTCTCATTAACCCCAACAACGCCCAGGTCTCATTAACCCCAACAACGCCCAGGTCTCATTAACAGCTCCTCAGAAATGACCTTTCCTCAGCACTCACGAGCTTCTCCAGGAATGTGTCAAGGCCAAAGCTGGAATTACTGGTGTCAGGAAAATTAACCCACCAACACCAGAGGTTTATGTCCAAAAACGAGACAGAGGAGTCACGTTACTTTATTCGAATAAAGGGAGAGGCCATGGGGCATTCCCCTGGGCTCTCTCCAAATTTTGGAGGACGCAGCCTCCTTTTTATCCTAATTTCCCGACCGTATTTTCCCTCTCTCTTTTCCCATTGGCTGAGGTACTTGAGAGGTACAGACTTCCCGGAACGCCTAATTTTTAAGATTCCCTTCTAATGTATACCCCCCCTTGCCTTTTTTTTTTTTTTTAATTCCTATGGAATTTATGGTTCTCCTCATTGTTTCTTTCATCTTTTGATATTCAATTTCATTTATTAGCAGACCTACAGTTTACTGATAAAGACAAATCTCTCTTTCCATTCATCAATCAGTGGAATCCTTTCCCATTGTTTCTTTTATCTCTTAGTGCTAGTTTTTATCTACCAGCAGGCCCACAGCTTATTTGTAAAGACAAGTCCCTCATTCCTTTCACTGGGAATGCTGGGATTAGTCTCCTTCCTAGAAATATCTACAAGAGCAATTCCCATGTTTTAACGTGCACATATTCACTTTTAAATTCATCTCAGCTGCACCACGGCTTTCTGTCTAAGGCTTTCTATTTGCTTTACTCTCAGTAAGTGTTTCTTTCATGAAGAATGGATTGTATAAAATAATTTTGGGAAATTAAAAAAATTCAAAATTAGAAAAAAAAAATTTTCTAGATTCTAAGGCACTTATTTAAATATTAACCAGAAGATTAGGTTGGTAGTCTTCATTCAGAGTTATATTCTTTCAGAAATCCTGCTGACTACAAAGTTTGGCAAGAAACAGAAAAGATTTTTTTTTTAATAGGATTATGGAATTCCAGACTGGTTTGGATTGGAAGGAACCTTAAAGCCCATCCCATTCCACCCCTGCCATGGCAGGGACACCTTCCACTGTCCCAGGCTGCTCCAAGCCCCAGTGTCCAACCTGGCCTTGGGCACTTCCAGGGATCCAGGGGCAGCCCCAGCTTCTCTGGGCACCCTGTGCCAGGGCCTGCCCACCCTCCCAGCCAGGAATTCCTCCCAATATCCCATCTCTCCCTGTCCTCTGGCAGTGGGAATCCATCCCCTCTCGTCCCATAGAACACCACTTTTGTCAGGCACATCTCCACACCGCTCTCCTGCTTCCCCTGCCCTCTCATTTACGTCTTCTCCGCACAAAATGGGCTGCACTCGGAATTTACTCTGCCTCAGTGAATCGCTAATCCTCCCTGCAACCTCGACAGGGCCATTTGCAATGAGTATTTCATTAACATGCGGCGGTTTTCCAAAGAACAGGAACGGGATTCAGGCCTGGCAGCGTGCATCTCCGATGATTCCTTCTGCATTATTTGCTTTCAGCAGCCTGTGCTGGGACTCATTCCCGGCCCAGGGCATTGCCTCATAGTGCTGCTTCCCAGGACAACAGCCCAGGGGAGCTGGAACATCCCCAGCTCCTGCTGGACGCGCTTCAGGATCCCTCCTGGGAGGGATGGAGATTGGTAGAGAGCATTCATTTCATCCTTCTGCTTGTGTTGGGAAGGGAATTGTTTGTGTGAGGCAGGTATTTGACATCTAAACTCAAGGTGCTGCATGCTCCTTGTCAGGTCTATTTTTCTCCTCCACCTCGCTAGAAAAGAAGGGCTGAGGAGAGGACTGGGTTTGTGCTGCCTGCAATGTTGGCCCCTGGAAGCACGACCTGGAACCTGTGCTGGGGTCCCCTACCCCTCATGGGAGAAGGCTGCAGCCCCGTCACCCTGAACGAGGTTATTGTTCACCCCCTCTGAGGTGACCCTGCTGCACATCACCCCCTGGGACGGCACGGGACGAGCTGCAGCGGAGAAATGAGCCAGCCAAACCCAGCCTTATCCAGGGTTAATTTTGGAGCTGGTTCATTTCCCGGTCTGGATCGGCACGTGGCTGCATGAGCACTCAGGGGGCAGCAGAAATAGGGAACTGAAGGATACAATAGCTTCTGGAGGGATCCTTGTGTTCCCAGTGTTCCAATGACATCAAGGTCCAAAAACTACAGATTTCGGTGCCTCAGCAGGGAGATCCATGATGAATTTTGATGCTGCTTTTTGAAGCCTAAATTATCACCTACAGATCCTGAGAACACAATAAATGTAAGATCCCAATCTGCTCCTCGACATTGGCACGGCACCGAGGACAGAACGGGTTCCTTGTTTGCCTGAGGTTTGTGGGGTTTTTTCCTCAGCAATTTAGTAGGGATTCCTGAGGATGGGAGGTGGTGCAGCAGTCACCATGATTGTATCCTGCTTGTGTGATAACGCACAGGTGCTTAAAAAGAACCTGGAAATTTATTTCCTTTTTCCCAGGTACTAATAAACCACAAAAGCACGGACCATTTTCCAGACTCTGGAAATCCTGGAGACGAGCAGGGAAAACACCACTAATTCCCAAGCACCTAATTTCCACTCGCTTCCTTCTTTGAATCTGTTGTAACTTAAAAGAACCCAAATTTTCTCCCTCTAAGGGTAATGCCACGAGATTCTTAACTGTCCAGAAACTGAGCTATGGTCAGACAGGTTTGGTGCCAACAGAAGGTACCCGACAGCTGTAAACCTTCCTCCAGCTTAATGAGAATATTTCTTGCTGTAGATGAGTCCTAATCACGATTTTTTTTTCTAGTTTCCAGTTCAGCTTCCTGGCCTCGTCCAGAGTTTTTCAGGCTCCTTAAGAGCAAGTTTGGAATCAATGCAGGCTGTTCAGAGAGTTGCAAAGCTTCTTGTACTCCATGCTATATTTCACTCCTCGATTTTCCCCTTCAGCTAAACTCCTCAGAGTTATGAAATCCACGCTTTTCCCTTTACTCTGCTTCACATGTGGTTAACACCATAAATCCACAACACCCAGGAATCCAACGAGATATCAACTCCAAGTCAACCCCATTTCACTTAAGGAACTTGGCCCAGGTCAGCATCTCCAATAAATTTCCTTTACCAAACAAGCACAAACACATTGTTCAGCTCAAATCCCCAAGCTGGCCGTGTAACCAGACTGACGTTGCTCGTTCCCTGGAGTTCGGGGAAACAAAGCTCCTTCAGATCCCAACATGACCACGGTCACTGGAGAGCAGCCCACCACTCTGACATTTGAATCTGAAAATCTGCTGGACTTAGGTCATAGCAGAACCACCTCCTCCTCCCTGGCTACTCCAGCAAACCTCTCCCTTTTACTCATTAGTAACCAGCTTTGTGTTTATAAAGCAATAGTAAACATTGTTAGCCATTGTCAAGGCAGAAAATAATAATAAAAACAATAATAATAAACCTCAGGGTAAAATACAGGGTCAGCGTTTCATCCACTTATCTGAAATAACAGATAAGGACTTTCGAAGCTGCCGTAACAATCACATCGTGGGTAAAACTCCCACTGAATTCAGTGGCACGAGGTGATTGCTATCCGAGCAGGGGGCAATGCCAGGTTCCCTTTGTGGAGCCAGTGAAAACAGAATTTCTGAAACCCTCAATCTGGCTGCCCCAGCACAGACCTCCTCAAGCGTGCTCACAGAGCCCAGCCAATTCCACTGCAGCGCTTCGCTGCTACCCAGCTCCGTCTGCTTTTTCTCCGAAAGTAGAGTCCACATCTGCTAAGTGACAAAGTCAGCGTTTACTCTTTCCCCAACTATTTGACATATTTTGAATTTTTGAGGATTAATTTCTTGAACCGTCAGCGCTGTTTGACTGCAACCCATGCAAAATCCTTTGGCCAATGAGTACAAGTCTGTTTGTAATTTTGTGGGGAACACGTAAAAGATCCGTCAGCTTAGCTTGAAAGGAAACCTGAAAGTAATATACTTCAATTTTTTTCTTGGTCTAGGATGTAGACTCTTTCCTTTAGTGATCTATGTGGAATCATGGAATGGTTTGGGTTGGAAGGGACTTAAAGATCCCGTTCCACCCCGTGCCATGGGCAGGGACACCTTGCACTGTCCCAGGTTGTTCCAAGCCCTGTCCAAGCTTGTCTTGGACACTTCCAGGGATCCAGGGGCAGCCCCAGCTTCTCTGGGCACCCTGTGCCGGGGCCTCCCCACGCTCCCAGACAGGAATTCCTTCCCAATATCCCATCCATCCCTGCCCCTGGCAGTGGAAGCCATTCCCTGTGCCCTGTCCCATTCCCTGTGCCCTGTCCCTCCATCCCTTATCCCCAGTTCCTCTCCAGCCTTTTACGCTCCCTTGGATGAGAACCCAGTGCTTTCTCTTCCTGAAAATGATCACCACTGAAATCAAAGTGGGTTTATTTTTCCCAGAAACCTCTTTAGAGGTCGCATTTCGGTGACAATCTGACACTCGGTTCTCCAGAATTCTTCTATACATTAATTTCTTGGAATGCGGCATCTCCATCCGCAAGGGCTCTTTCTGTCCGGCATGCTTTTTGCCACAGAAGGAAACCATATTCCTTGTAATACAGACACGTAATTCCAGAGAGTTACAAGTAAATAAATACACAAACAAATTCAGCATAGTCTGCTTGAGGACGCCAAGTTTGTGTCACTTGATTTCACAGAGGAGCCCGGCCGAGCATAGGCTCCGCCGTGAGGCGATGGCCGCCCCCACGCCCGCCCTGAGGGCGCTGCTCCAGCGCCCTTTCCCAGCCCACCGCTCTCCGCCTCTTCCCGGGATTTCCCCGTTTTCTCCACTTTTGTGCCCCTCAGCCTCGTCAGGGCTCAGCTGAGAGGCCGGCACCCCCTCCCTCACGGCACACGGCCGCAGCGACAGGGAGCCGGGCACCCCGGCGCGTCCCCCCGGGCCTCCCGGGCGTGTGAGGGGCCGGCCGGGCTGCGGCCCCTCCTCCGCGGACGGGAAACGAAAGCGAAAGGCGAGCCCGGGACGGGTGTGGAGGTGTCTGAGGAGGTGTCTGAGGAGGTGTCTCAGGAGGTGTGTGAGGAGGTGTGTGAGGAGGTGTCTGAGGAGCTGCGGGAGCCCCGGGTCGCGCCCCCAGCCCGGCCCCGGCCGTGTCCGTCGGGAGGTGAGCGGGGAGGGAGCCCCTCGGTTCCCCCGCGGCCGAGGAGTCTCGGGTACACCAAGGGAAGCTATTGTTCATTTATGCTTTCACTTTCCTTTTTTCTTTTTTTTTTTTTTAATCCCCTCCAGGAAACCGTACAGAAGTCTCTAAATTTTAGCTGCTTGATCCAAACCAGAAACGGATTCCGGGATCCATAACTTCAGTTTCAAGACTCTTGAGTGAAGCAGGTTCGGCGATGTCGGGTCAGAACCAAGGGGAGGATTCCCAGGTGAGAGGGTCAGGACGGCCCGGATGGGTCGGGAATTTGGGCTGGTCCTGCTGGGATCTCGTGGTCAGAGGGTGTTTGTCCTGTGGAGTATCCAACCTAAACCTTAGAGGATCAAACCTTGCCCTGGAGTATCCAGCCTAAACCTTAGAGGATCAAACCTTGCCCTGGAGTATCCAGCCTAAACCTTAGAGGATCAAACCTTGCCCTGGCAGCCACAGATTGGCTTGGGAGCTTCTGCACCTTGGCATCTCCTCCTGGTCAGTGGCCTGGGAACGCCCCTAAATTCCTTTCCATCTGCCTCCACAAAAGGTTGTGGCAACGGATTCCAAATTTTAAATTACCTGCTGTGTGAAAGTGTTTCCATTTGTGTTTAGCAGGTTTCATAGAATCCTAGAATGGTTTGGGTTGGGAGGGACATTAAAGCCCATCCAGTGCCACTCCTACCATGGGCAGGGACAATTCCACTGTCCCAGGCTGCTCCAAGCCCTATCCAGCCTGGCCTTGGGCACTGCCAGGGATCCAGGGGCAGCCACAGAATTCTCTGGGCATTCCAGCCCCGCTCCTCTCCACCCTTACAGGGAAGAATTCCTTCCCAATATCCCATCCATCCCTGCCCTCTGGCAGTGGGAAGCCATTCCCTGTGTCCTGTCCCTCCATCCCTTGTCCCCAGTCCCTCTCCAGCTCTCCTGGAGCCCCTTTAGGCCCTGGAGGGGGCTCTAAGTTGCCCTTTTCTCCAGGCTCTCGAGCACAGAACACGGAGGCTGTTCCCATGTGTGTAACAGCACAAAAGCAGCATAAAGGTAAATACAGAACTGGCAGAACAGCAAAGTTGAGTTCTGCACTGCAGAATTCCTCACATCTATCCCTGGCTTTTATTTCCTAGTGAGGAAGGAGGCTTCAGACATCCAGTATCTGTCACTTTTGCCTATAAAATGATACATTAATGTTTAAAAATTCCTACAGCTCAGCACAGCTTCCGGTATTCCCGATACTCTATTGCATAAAAAATCCCCAAACAAAACACACAATGTTGTCATTTTTTTCCTGTTTCCTCAGGTTTCCATGGATTTTACGAGCCCCCCATTATCTCTACAAGACAATGGTTTTGTAAGTATTTCCTGAAGTGCTGCTTGGGAGAAAAATCTGTGTTTGACCGTTGTATCTCGGAATGAGGTTTGTGCTACCACTGCTTCTGCTCGTCTCACTTTCTTCCACCCTTTAATGCTTGGGACATTCCTGTTTCCACCTGCTCTTTCCATAGGGAGAACCCCATTCCCAGGACTCTGCGTTACAGATCCTCTTAGAACTTTCCGTCCTGCCTCTCTTGCTCATCTGTCTTTGTGGAGGTTTTTTTAGGGGAATTTCCTTTTTCCTGGCATTCAGCTCCAGCAGTGCACAAGTGGTTTGGATGGGACTTTGTCTGGCGTTTCTTATGTTTTCCTGGTCACTTTTTTTCCTTCTTTCAGGTTGGAAACTGTTGTGTGAGACCATTTCTTTAGCAAAAAACAGGCATCCTTTTTCTTGTTATCTTCCAGCTGTTGGCACGTGCATCCTTCTGCTTTCCTGCGCTCAGTCCCTGGAGTGAAGGAACATTTTTCCCATTTTAACTAAGACACAGATGGGTATTTCCTTGTTGCTTAATTTGAAACTGGAAGAAACACTTTCTATTTTATTATTTTTAGGAAATACCCAGCATTACTAAGAGAATTGACAAGATGATCTAATTCAGACCTTTTCCATGGATTATCTAATTTAGACCTTTTCCCATGCCTAAATTTCATGGTTCCCATTCAAACTTTATGTAGTCTTGAGTAGAAGGGAGGGAGTGTTTCAGCAGATCTCTTTGGATTTTTTATTTTATTTTCTGCAGAATATTGCAGCCATAGAAACAGAACAGAGATTTTCTCTCTCCTTGGGCTTTATGCAGTTGTAGCTTCGCTGCCCGTGTGAACTTTTGCCCTGAATTTCAATTCTGAAATGGTTCTTTTATCACTTTCTTTGATATTACCTTTTATTATCCAATCTCCCCGAGCTTGGAAGCTCAAAATCCCATTTTCACATTTATTTTTCTTTATTGACACCTCCTCCTGGAGGAACTGCTGAGAAAGCAAAGAGCTAAAACATTTCTGGGTTCGAGGGGCTTAGTTCTGTGTGGAAGAACATGGACACAACTTGATTTATTATTTAGCTAAATATTAGCCCGTGGATTTTAGCAGTTGGATAATTAGCAGATAATAATGGCTGGCCAGTAATTCACATTTTTGTAGATTTTTGTCCTGTCCAGCCATTAAAATAATTCAATGATTGGACCTAAGTGAATGATTTTTAAATTTTTTTTTTAATTTAAACTTTTAAATTTTTTATTAAATTTTTTGGAATTGTTTGGGGCGTCTCAGTTGTTGCCCAACAGAGGAGAAATCCAACGTGTTCCTCTTCTCTCTGCAGAGTATGGTACCCGTCGGTCCACTTGGGACATCAGAAGAGGAGATGGAAAACCTTAAGGAAGAGCTGAAGATGTGGAAGGCAAGTTCTGTAAAGCACGTGGAATCATGGAAATTTGCTGAAAATTAGGATCAGTCCATCCTTCTAAAACCAGATCAGCTCCCCCACGTTTCTAACACGTTTAACTTGTTCTCTGTCCTTCAGTGCTTTGTGCTTGTGTTGCTCTCAGTGGTAACCACTCTTGTAAGTTTAATATTTACCCAAAGTGCTAAAAGTAAATAAATATAAAGGGCTTACTCAAGGTTTTGTTTGTTCCTGTAGAAATAAATTTTTAAAAAAATTAAGGTCTTTTTTTCTTTTTGCTATCCAGAAAAAAGTTGAAGAAGCTGAGAATGTAAAAGCTGACCTTCTTCTGTCCAAGTCAGTGGCTGAGACAGAGTGTGACAGAGCAGAGAAGACGCTGACAGAGCTGAAGGAGCAAGAGAAGCAGCATAAGGACAGATTTCTCATGTCTGAGGTATGGAGAAGGCTGGCGGTGTTCAGGGGCTTGGAAAGGAGGTGTGGATTAGGAAAATGGGAGGAACATTCCCAGTTGCAGTGGCTTTACCAGTTTGCGGGCTGTACTGGTAGAACGTTCCACACATTTTTCGCTGCACTTCAGTTTTTCACTGGCAGGCAAAGAAAGGGTGCAACAAACCAAGTCTGGTTTGGGATGCAACCTGCCAAAAGCGATCTTCCTCTTCCAGGCTTCTCCCCTACGGATGAGTTTCAGGTCTGTGCGATGTGGATAAAGCTCAGTGGGTTGATTCCGCTGCTTTGCCAACTCCCTGCTCTATGAGAGGCCACAGCACCCAAGGGATCAGCATTTCTTAAGTGACAGTGAGCTGGGCCTGTTTGAAGAGGGTTTTTCCTGCCAGAACTGCTTGGTTCCAGGGCCCATTGGTTCATTCCCTCAATATTCCACGTGCAGGAACAGGAGAAGGTTCCACAGGCTGCCAAGGAGGTGCTTTCAGTGAGCTTTGGGAAATCTGATGAGGAATTATGGCTTCAAGCTATTCAAATATAATTAATAGCTGAAGTACACTCAGGTTGGTGAGAGGTTTTCTGAAAGCTGGTTTTGGTTCTTTAATCACAAAAGTTTGGATTTTATACCCAGGAAGGGTCATTATCATCATCAGGCTTTTGCCTTCAGCTGATGGGAACTGGTCCAAGTGTCTCCAGTGGTTGCTGACTTCACAGGAGCCACCTTCTAATTGTGGCTGGCTGGAGCTGGCAACATCTGCTCTGTTTGCTTCTCCTTCTGCCACGTTTCCTGTCCAGGAAATCCTGGATTTGGTTACAGGGGCTTTGTGTCCCAGCGGGATTCATTGTTGTGGAGGAATTATGGAGCGGGCAGGAGGAAGGAGAAGATGAAGAGCATGGCAGAAGCTGCCCAGATTTTGCTGAAATATCTTTCTGTCTTTATTTAAGTGTTTAATTTTACATTCCATATTTTTGGTCTGTAGCATGAACTCTTTCTGCTAATCCAAGAAAACACGGAGCTGAAAAAAGAGATTGAAGAGCTCAAAGAAGGCCTGGAAGAATACAGTTCCAAGGATACTATGGTAAAGGAGGTGAAATATTTGGAAATCGGTCTTTTAGGAGGGCAGATTTTTATTTTCAGAGAATGGTTTGGGTTTGAAGTGACCTCAAATCCCATCTCCTTCCAACCCCGGGGAAACCTTCCACCATCCCAGGGTGCTCCAAGCCCCGTCCAGGCCGGCCTTGGACACTTCCAGGGATCCAGGGGCAGCCCCAGCTCCTCTGGGAAACCTGGCCCTCCCCACTGAATTTATCCCTCTTAGACTGTTGGGGCCACTTGTTCAGCACTTGAACCTCTCCTGATTTCAATATAAAAGAAACCTGAAAGTTTCTTATTTTCCCTGGCAAGACAATTTGAAGCAGGCTGAGGATATGGAAATAAATACAAGAGGTACTGAAAGCATTGAGAGGAATGAAAACAAGCAGGAGTTTATTAAATGGTAGACACTGAAATAAAATGTATTCATAGCACTGGTAATTTCCAAGTATTCTTTTTCCTACTCCAATTCTAATATTTGAGATTAAGAAGAAGGTGGCAGAAATGAAATTGAAGTTCACTCACCTGGAAGACGAGAAGGACGACTGGGCAGATAAGAGGATGGACACCCACGGTGTTTTTGGGGCAGCCACAAAAGTCCCCTTCAGGCTGAATCAGAACCAGGCACTGCTGACTTTTGAAGATGAAGGAGGTAGGATGTGTATTTAAATTATAAAACTAATGGCTCTGATGTATTTCACCTGGTAGTGATGTGGTTTTCACCCACGGATATTTTGAATGGAATGGGGAAAAATCTCGTGATAATATTTTATACAATAAGAGCATCTTTTGACAGCTTAAAAATTTTACTAATCCCACTCCGAATCTGTTTTTCTATATATTATTAATAATATATTTGCTATATTTATGGTGCAATATTTTGTTAATACTGTTTATTGTTCCTTATTACTAAAGCTGTTGTATTTTGTCTATTATATTCTTTTGCCTACATATAACCACTGAGATTTTATGGAAGTAGATGTGGATGCTTGGGATCTGGTTCCCTAATTATTGTTTATTTCTCCTTTACTGATGCAAAAGGAGATTTTTTTAAGAGACTGGGGAATAGTTTTGGGTTTACAATGACTAAACAAAGCTTTTCCTATCTGATTTCCCTCAGTTGCCCAGAGACTGACAAAGATGAGCAGGCACACTGTGAACCTGGACAACACAAAAGCAAATGTGACAGTGAGGCCTTTTGAACTTGAAATGGGATTCCAATTTGAGGTAAACAACTGAAATATAAAAATATGGGTTCTTAAAAAGCTTTAGTTTTTTTTTTTTCAGTGTTTTCAGTCACAAAGTGCACAAAAATTTGATATTTTTAGCTCCACGTCACCGTCTCTGGAAAGAAGATCAACGTTTCAGAAATACCTGAGCTTCCCATTCCTAAGGATTGGATGAGAGACAAACTCGAGCTGAGTTTCTACAAAGCTGAGCAGGCAGCAGGAGGAGGGGAAATAGAAAATGTGACCTACAACAAGGAGTCTGGGACAGCTGTCATCACATTCCTCAAACCTGGAGGTAGAGTCTGGAATATTGGTAGAGTCTGGAGTATTGGTAGAGTCTGGAATATTGGTAGAGTCTGGAATATTTCCTTACCCAAATTCAGGCCAAATCCTCCATCCTGGGTTCCATTCTGGGGTAGCCACTGAGTGTTGCAGGCTCTTCCCATGGGCAGTTCATGGATCCCTCAGAGATGTGCCGAAATAAAGCAGTTCCTGGTGACATCCCTTTGGAGCAAACAGAACCTGCTCACAGTTCATGAGCTTGCTTTCTTTCAGAGCTTTTCCAAAAAACCTGTTGTTTTTTTTTTTTTTCCCTTTGCATTGCCAGACACTCGCATTGCAGAAAGAAAATGGGGAAAATGTGTTTGATTTTAGCTCCTCTTGCACAACACTGAGGTTAAGACAGGCACTCCTGTTGCCCAACTGGATGGAATTTCATCATCAGTGGAGCCACGTCCACTTAGAGCAGCTGCTTTAGATTTATTTCAGAAGCTTTTGTGGGCATTTAACGATTCTGCTTTTTTTTTTTTGGAAGTGTCAGATAAATTTTTTGCAGAATGCACGTAAAGAATCTACAAGTGTGCCATCCTACATTCGTTTCTACATCCAGAAAGATGAGTCTGGTCTTTGAAATGTTTATAAAATACTGTTAAAATTATGTTAAATAATTAACTCTTTTTTTTTCCCTCATTCTCCCTTGCAGCAAGCAACAACTTTGTGGGATGTACTAAATACCTTTTCTGTGCAGAGGGAAGGTGCTTCAAGCTTGCTGTCTCCCCACATTTTGATTTTCGCTTGAGAAAGTTTCAGGTAAAAACATCTGCTCCAGGCTGATGGAACAGATAAGTGGGACATAGGAGAACGGGCAGAATTTCCAGTCCTGAGCCCTGCAGAGGTTTTGGTGTGAACTTACCAGCAAGTGTGAGTGTGAAACAGGCTGATGAGCTCATGATTTGCAGTGTGGAAGCTGTAATTTATTTTTAAAGGGCGCGCTTGTCTTTCCTTGGTGGAATTACCTCAGCACTCCCCACGTGCCTGCGTTGGGCAGGAGGGAGCTGCTCGGGAAGGAGGTTGAGCACAGAGCCCTCCAAGTCACAGAGCTCTGTCAGGCTGATCCCTAACCAGGATCCCTCGTTGAGACCCTGCAGATGAAACGTTCGCTCATCCATTCATGGATTTCACTCCTCCTTTCAGCCCAAATGTGGCTCTGTCACGCAGAGCTTGCTCATCATCCTCTCCCTCCAGGAGTCTGCTGCTTTATGAGTAGATGGTAATCAAGTCAGTATTGTGTATATAATCAGGCTTTGTAATGAAGGCCTGGGCTGGAGTGTGTGCAGGACACCATCAGGGTTCTCTGCAGGTGTGGAGCGTGTCCTGGCAGGGATTTTTATGGAGTGCTGCTGTCTGGAGCCATCAGAGATCCCCAAATCCAATGTGTGGGTGCATCAAGGAGTGCAGGACACACCAGTTAAGGAGCGCAGGTGCACTGGGCTCAGAATCGTGGAATCACAGAATATCCTGAGCTGGAAGGGAGCCACAGGATCGTGGATCCAACCCCTGGCCTTGCACAGGCACCCCAACAATCCCACCCTGTGCGTCCCTGGGAGGGTGTCCAAATGCTCCTGGAGCTCTGGCAGCCTCGGGGCCATGCCCATTCCCTGGGGAGCCTGGGCAGTGCCCAGCACCCTCTGGGGGAAGAGCCTTTCCCTGATACCCAGCCTGGCCCTCCCCTGGCACAGCTCCAGCTGTTGTTCCCCTGCTCCCCGAGAGCAGAGATCGGAGCTGCCCCTCAGGAGGAAGCTCCAGGCTGGGATGAGTCTCCCCTCACTCTTCCCCAACAAACCAAGTGCCCTCAGCTGCTCCCCCATGGCCCCTCCAGAGCCTTCACTGGAGTGTAAGAGTCCTGAATTCCTGCTAATTCCAGTGAAATTTCCACCATCTAAAGTCTTAACCTCATCAAAGATCCCAGCCATACCTGAGCCAGGAATTCCATTCCCATCTCTCAGTTCCTCTGAATGCACAGCTGCTGCATAATCCAAGTTTGTCCTTTCCTCCACAGCCATACTGTAGGGTTTCCAAGAAGACCATCCTGCTGAAGGGAATCCCAGAGGTGGAAGAGGATGAAGAAAGCGTGCAGGACATGATTGAAATTCACTTCCAAAAGCCGAGTAACGGTGGGGGGGAGATCGAGAAAATCAAATACACCTCCAGAGGAGCAGCCTACGTTTGTTTTGAGGAGGATACTGGGAACGCCACCTCGGAAATCACAGGGAACTCATGAAGTTCTGAGGTTTTGGTCCTCAGAGGCACAGGAATTTATGTAGATATCGTGCTTTTATGTTCTGAAATGGATACTGTAAAAGAGGAATCCCTGCCTTTCTGATTTATCTCACGGCACTGACTTTGCATAGGAAGTCAGCAGCACTCCCTGCTCGTGTTCCAGGTTAAAGGCACAGACAAAGCCTTCATCAGCCCCCGAAACGTAATCTAAGGTTTTCTGCAACCTTGCAGGTTTTAAAATACTCCAGAGTGGGATGTGTGTATTATTTCTTACAATTTTGGATACAAAGAGCCCCACTGAATCCCAGTCCAAGCCTCCTCACAGTCCTGCTTGGCTGAAGTGCCGGAGCTTCAGAAGGTGGCTCTGACATAACTCCAGTCCTGCTGAGGTTGCTGAGTGCCCCCAGACTCAAATACCTGAAAGGACCCTGTCATTTCATAAAAGCCACACGATCAAATCAGTGACAGAATTAAAACAGCAAATGGAGGGTGCGAAACCAAGAAATTGCACTTAAGAAATTCCATGGCTTTTGGTGCCTTTAGCTTTCGAGCTTCTGCCTGCTTCATGGATTTTAATACTCGTTTCTGCAATTAAGTTTTTCCTCATTTTTGTTCAGGATTTTGGTTAGTTTAAACTATTGCAGTCAAGGATTGAGCTGCTGCTTTATCTGCTTTTGTAACAATGCTGGAGGAGCAGCCCTGAGGGATCTGGTGATCCCAGGTTGGTGCTGGGAGGGCTTGGAGAGAGTTACTTTCCAAAGAGGAACGTTTTTCCTTTTCAGCTGTCATCCTTGGAAAATAAATCCTCCTCTGACTTTGCACTTTTGCCACTCTTGGGGGCTGAAATGGTTTGGCCCCAACAATCTTAACTCCAAACTAACATGAGCCTGACATTGCAAACAATTTATTTTCAGGGTATTTGACATCTTGATGTGCAGGAAAAGGACAGTGCACTGAGAAGAGCACTGCAAAAATACCTCAGGGATTATTATTCCAGACAAACTGTTAACTGGCAATGGGTAAAAAGTTGAATGTGGAAAATTAAAATGCTGCAAACACCAGGGTTTATTTTGAGTTTGCTGTTGAGTGAGATCCATGTGACTGCAGCACCTCTTACTGTTTAGGGCCTGCAAAGGCATGGAGTGATTACCTGGCCATTGTGAAGTAATAATAATTAATTGACACAAAGTAGTGCTGAAGAATTTGTGGAGATTGTGCACTTTTGCACACTCAAAAACTTGGTAAGAGCAGATGCCTTAAAAAGAAAGGGGAAAAAAGCCTGAGAAAGGTAAAAAATGTCATGAATTTCAACTGTACCTCGCTGATAGATATTGAGAAGTAAATCCTTAAAAAGGAAAAAGCTTAAAACCCTCATAAGGTGTCACAGTGTACAGGAATAGTGAGAAACTGCAAGTTTTAAAGCCCAAAAAATAAATCAGATTTTTACATTTTAAAGACAATGTCTGTAAACGTCTTGGTTTTGTCCCTGATGAATTATGGCTTGTGATGATTACCCTGTTAAATATTAAAGCAGCAGCAGTGCTTTAAAGGCTGCAGACTGGTTTTAATGATGAACAATAAAGTGTCAGTGATGTTTCTATAAATGTCGATATCCTTTTTCTTCTCCCGCTGGGGTGACTTTCTGTCGGGCCGGGAGGTTTTGATACCCACATTACGCACAGGGACATTTCCCAGCTGCAGCTTTCACCCAAACATCGCTGTTTAATCGGACCCGGGGCTGTTTGGGGCCGCGGCAGCTGTGCAAGCGCAGCCTTTGGGGTGCCACGCGGGTGTGCTTTGCCCTGTGTGTCCCTGGCCAGGTGGGATAATGGAATTCTGGGCTGGGAGGGTGGGGAGGCCCTGGCAGAGGGTGCCCAGAGCAGCTGGGGCTGCCCCGGAGCCCTGGGAGCGTTCCCTGGGAGCGTTCCCTGGCCAGGCGGGTCCCTCCCTGCGGGAGAAAAAACGGACTACGCACGATCCAATATGAATCCAGCAGAAGCCGCTTTATTCCCCCCAAGCACCCTTATCATACACTGTGCTCCCCTTGTCCAGGCGTCCACACATTACATGATTGGTAAAGCAATATACACACATAAAACATGTAATGATTTAATTGGACCTCTTGCTCTGTTCACCCGGCTACCGTGCATCTATTCACACAAACCATCGGACAGTTTTCTATCTCTTGTTTACATTCTTCTACGGTGCTATTCCTGTCCTCGAAGAATCAATATTCTCTCGCTGCGTACATTTTTTACGTCCTTCCCTCACTTTTTCCCGTGGCTAGTGCACAGGTGTCTTATTTTTTTGTAAAAACTCTGTCTCCACACCTCCCCACGCGCGTTCCTCTCCGTGGGCGTCCCTGTCCCTGCACATTCCCGGGTACGTCCCTCTCCCTGTGTGTCCCTGTGTGTCCCCGTGTCCCCCTGCTCCGTGCCGGCTCTCTCCGCCCGGATCCCCGTACGTCCCTCTCGCTGTGTCCCCCTGGGTGTCCCCGTGTCCCCCCGCTCCGTGCCGGCCCTCTCCGCCCGTATCCCCGTACGTCCCTCTCGCTGTGTCCCCCTGGGTGTCCCCGTGTCCCCCCGCTCCGTGCCGGCCCTCTCCGCCCGTATCCCCGTACGTCCCTCTCGCTGTGTCCCCCTGGGTGTCCCCGTGTCCCCCCGCTCCGTGCCGGCCCTCTCCGCCCGTATCCCCGTACGTCCCTCTCGCTGTGTCCCCCTGGGTGTCCCCGTGTCCCCCCGCTCCGTGCCGGCCCTCTCCGCCCGTATCCCCGTACGTCCCTCTCGCTGTGTCCCCCTGGGTGTCCCCGTGTCCCCCCGCTCCGTGCCGGCCCTCTCCGCCCGTATCCCCGTACGTCCCTCTCGCTGTGTCCCCCTGGGTGTCCCCGTGTCCCCCCGCTCCGTGCCGGCTCTCTCCGCCCGTTCCCGAGGCCGCAGTTCCAGGCGGGAAGGGCGGGCCTGGGCGCCGTGTCCCCGCAGGCGGCCGGAGGGGCGGCCCCGCCGCTGCCCCCGCGCTTTCGCTTTCGTTTCCCCGCCGCTCCCGCTCGCTCCGGGCCCTTCCCGGTGGGATCCCGTCCCGGTGGGATCCCTGTCGCGGGATCCCCGTCCCGGTGGGATCCCGTCCCGTTGGAGCGGCAGCCATGGCAAGTGCCGGGGCCCGGGGGCAGCGGGGGCCGCGCACCGCGAGGGGCAGGGCCGGGAGGAGCTGGGGGAAAAGCGCTGGGAAAGAAAGGGTGGGAAGGGAGCTGGAGAGGGACTTGGGACAAGGGATGGAGGGACAGGACACAGGAAATGGCTTCCCACTGCCGGAGGGCAGGGAGAGGTGGGATATTGGGAAGGAATTCCTGGCCGAGAGGGTGGGGAGGGGCTGGAATGGAATTCTCGGAGGAGCTATGGCTGCCCCTGGATCCCTGGAAGTGCGCAAGGCCAGGCTGGACGGGGCTTGGAGCAGCCTGGGATAGCGGAAGGTGTCCCTGCCCATGGCAGGGGTGGCGCTGGATAAGCTTCCAGGCCCCTTCAACCCAGCCCATCCTGGGATTTGCCGAGAAGCCGCAGCAGGACCCCGTTGTCACCCCAGAGGCACCGCGGAGCTGCTGCCCCATCCCTCCCTCC
>VWPU01016883.1:4762-24723 GCA_013398955.1 Callaeas wilsoni
GGACAGTTCTGAATTCCACACCAGGGCCACTTTTAAAGTCCTTACCCTGCCTGCTGCCACCAGCCTCCCCCAAGCCCGAGCCACGCAGGCTGCAGATGCCAGCCCTGATGCTACAGAAGATGTTTAAAGAACACAACACCTCAAACACAGTTGGAACAAAGCAGGCAAGACTGACTCCCATTGCTCAAGGCTGTCAGGATGGGAAACCAATAAACATTTGGCAGTAACAGAGACCTTCCTTCCCGACACAGCTCTTCCCTTGAATTTACAGAATCATCTGGCCTGAAAAACGTCTGCTTTTCCACTATGCTGCGTTTTGCTGCCAATTCTGAGTCTGGCAAGGCTGGCTCTGCCAACTTTTTGGCTCTCTGTTACAAAAGAGAACATTAGAGAGAAGGATTTGTGAGTTAGCTGATTTGTAAACACTACAGCAAGCCACCATGTAAACATGGTTCCTATGCCCCTGTTGTTTCTCCCAAGCAGTTTACCTGGCACCTGATGTTGAACTCCAGGATCCTCCCCTCCCACCAACATTACAGTTGTTTGGCATGTAAAAAAAAAAAAATCCCAGCTTCTCTGGGTAGCATTAAAAAATTTAAAAAATCCTTAATTAAAGAGTGCTCACAAAGCATCTTGATAATTAGGAAAGTCACTGGTAATATTTTGCATGAATAATAAATGAGATCCACAGGTGCACTCGCAGTTGTTCAGTAGGACGAGGTTCAACCACAGCCAATTAGAGATGGAGAACAGGTAAATAAACAGCAGAAGGCTCCAGACTCGCTGCTCATTTGACATCATTACTTTCTCTACTGCGTAAAAAGTCCCTTCTAAGATTGCTTGGGACAAGGAATGTGGCAGTTTTTACCTGAAGAAAAAGAACTAAAAGAAACTGGGTGCTTGCACAAAGCTGGTTTGGAGATTTTGGGGGGGTTTCTGCCCTTTGACAGAATCCCAGAATGGTTTGGGTGGGAAGGGACCTTAAGACCATCTCATTCCACCCCGTGCCATGGGCAGGGACACCTTCCACCATCCCAGGCTGCTCCAAGCCCCGTCCAACCCGGCTTTGGACACTTCCAGGGATGGAGAACCCACTACCTCTCAGGGCAACGAGAGCTTGTGCTGCTCCATTCACAAGCATTTTCCAAGGAGGGAAGTGGTGGTGGATAAATCACAACACTCCCATCACGTGGGATCCTTTTAGGTGGCTGTGATGGAAAACAGCTCAATCCAAGCCCCATTCCTGACACCAGGGCTGGTTGCGCATAAAAGTCTGTGCTCGAAAGCTTCAGCAACAACATCTGCTGGGAAAGCGTGATTGACACAGCAGAGGGAACACCATCCACCCCCGAGGAGTGGGAAGGGAGACAGACTGCAGCATCAATCTTGTGCATAAAATAGATTTATTGTTGGTACAGAGCGAGGCATTTTCGTCAGGACTTGATACGAGCGAGGAGCACAACAGAACCATCCCACGTAAATAAAGGCCATGGAGCACCCTAAGCGTTGGATCACAAACACCATTCCAGCAGAAGGCCTGCAGAGAGAGACTTCATCGAGTCAGGTCATTTGGGAAATAAGTTAAAGCACAGCTGACAATTCTACACGGCAAGGAGAACTCTGACAGCGGCCCCAGGGGCTGCTCCCGAGGAACGGCCGCGTCCCGGCGCTGCAAGGGTTACATCTCCCTGCCTCTGATGGAGAGATGTTTCTGAGGAGATTCTACAGTGAAATAGCAGCATTTGAAGGATATTTCCCCTCTCTGAGGTCAGAGAAAGGTTCTTTTCTTTTCCTTCCTTCAATCACCAATAAGTGGGCTTTGATAAGGTGGAACAGCGGCCTCGGACGGGCGAGTTCTGATGGAATAAGATCCAGGTCTCGGCTTCTCCAGCGGTCACGCTGATTGAGCCGTGAGGATGCTGCCCTTCAAATGACTCTTCCACTTCTTCTCTTTATTGGGCTGCCCTGCAAATGGGCTGCCGGATCATTCTTGGGGAGGAAAAAAAGCTCTTCTGCTGAAATTAGTTGATGGTCTTGTGCTTGATTTGGACAATGCCTTTATCCTCCTCTCCCAAGCATCCTCTGCTGCAAAAACGATCAGAGGGGAGGGCAAGAGAGAGGGAGAAACACTTATTTCAGTAAATCCAAGTTACACCAGACACTCCCTGAAGTTTGGCTACAATTCTTTCCTAAGATCTGCAACTTTTAAAGTAAAAACACAGAACAATAAACATTGTTGATGAACGCATCATGCCACAGACAAGTCACAGAAGCAGAATGAAGCAATTTGAGGACTCAACAAGGCAGTGGTTTGGTCTGAAGAGTCTCAGCAATGATCCACTTTCCTCCACCCTTCTGCTATCATGGCTTTAGTGCTGTGGCTGTTAAAGGAAATTAAAACCCCTGACCTTACAATGAGAAAAATCCCATTCCCAGAAATTAAACTCTCGAGGAAAGACATCCTGAAGTCATCCAGCACTGAGTATCCCTTACCTGGCTCCCTCCTGGGTTCTGAGTCAGAATCAAAACCCCAACAGTCTGAACATGTTGCACTCATCTTGGGCTTCGTTACAGAACCACCGGTCATGGAATGGTTTGGTTTGGAAAGGACCTGAAAAATCATCTCATTCTTTTCACTACACCAGGTTTCCTGTCCCTGGAAATGTTCCAAGCCAGGCTGGATGGGGCTTGGAGCAACCTGGGATAGCAGAAGGTCGGAATGAGATGATCTTTAAGGCCCCTTTCAACTCAAACCGTTTTTCTTGCCTACAAAACCCATCAAACAAGTAAGGAGTAATTATGAGTCTCCTTGCAAGAAACGGTAGGAAGGGATTTGATAATTCTGAGGCTTTATGCCAGGAACGAACCCAAATTCAAACCTTGAAACCTTCCAGGTGACCTCGAAACAGCTGATCAGGGTGTCTGAGCAACACTTTGTGGCCAGACAGAGCACACTCTCCTGGGAGTCTGGACTGCATTGTCACAGTCATGGAAATTAGGGAAAATTAACAATAAAGTGAATTAAAACCATGTCAGGTTAGGCCTCAACCAAATTCTCATATTATTCCTAAAAATAACCTGGTAAACTGTGCTGTTCCACCCAATTCCTGCAAGGGTTAAGAGCTGCACTTAGGCTGGATTTTAGGAAAAAGGTCTTTCCCTAAAGCATTGTCCAGCCTGGCAGAGCTGCCCAGGGCAGGAGTGGAGTCTCCATTCCTGCAGGGATTTAAAAGACCTGTGCATGTGGCACTTGGGGACATGGTCATTGGTGGCCTTGGCAGTGCTGGAAATGCTTGGACTCGATGATCTTGGAGGTCTTTTCCAACCGTAACAATTCCGACCTTAAAATTCTCCAAGGTGCCCACACAAACAGGTGGTGCCTGTCCTTGTGCCCACAAAATCCTCCAGAACCCACAGAGGAGAAGAAGAGGCTGGTGGAATAAAAGGAGTCAGTTTTATGCTCCTTGGGTGCATTTCCAACAGAAATCTGGGAAAGTTTCATCCGTTACCAAAACCTCCAGTCTCAGATCCACGGCACCCCCGTGGAGATTTCTGGAAAGCTCCTCTACCTGGAAAATTCCTTTTTGCAGAGGAACCACTCACTCAAGCCATCCCTGGGCTGAATATTAACTTCATGTCGATTTAAGACTGCACAGGTTAACGGAGGAAATTCCCAAGGGATCTGAGAAAAAATGGGCTACTTTTGTTAAGTGTCCTAAGGAAAGAAACTGCAGGTATTTGTTCATCATGTGCATATTTCTGCCCACAAAATCTCACCCTCAGACAAACGGGGGTGTTCCAGGCCTTGCTTTGGTTTTATCTACATTTGAGGGTTTTTTTAGTGTTTTTTTTCTTGCCATTTTAAATTCAAGCATCCAAACTATTTTCCTTTTTTTTTTTGGTACATAACCCCATGGAGGGAATCTGGTCCATAATAAACTTCCTTCAATGAGGGCAGTGTTAAATGATGAGGCCTTTTTGTTGCATTCCAGCTCAGTGTTTCCAGATACACAAATTACACATCTTTTTCTCTTAGACTGGAAATTGGTACCAAGTAAAAATACTGGAGGATGAGGCTAAAATCCTGGTTTTATTCTGATTAGGAGGCATAATTAAGGACCACTTCATCCAACAAATTAAAGCAGTGGTTACAAGGCTGAAGGATAACATTTTATAACCAGGCTGTCAGGACCAGCAGCTGCTGCTTTTGTTATTTGAAGTACTTTTAAACCTCACCTGCCTGCAGAGACCTGGATCCTTCTGGAATTCAAGGGTTTAACAGGAAATTACTGCACAGATTTGTTAAACCATGGACTAGTTGTGTTGTTATGTAAGAATCAGAACTTCTTGTAGCCCAGGGTGGGGAAAAAATTGAAAAAAAACCAAAACCAAAATGTATATTTTAACAGCTCTATTCGTGGTTGGAAAACCAGGAAAAAGGATTAAAAAGCCACTGGATGGTCTGGCTGGAGTTACTTCAGCAGTGGCAGCACAAATAAGTGCCACACACAGTCCCAATATCTTCTCCTTAATGGCTCCATTAGGATAAGTTTTCCTCTCCATTACTAGTATTATCATTATAATAAAATGCAAACATTAATAACAGAGTTTAATTCATCTCCCCAGCTTCTCATGACTTTGGGGAGAGATTTCAAGGGAAGATACAACAATGTGTCAAACCCCTCTGAATTAACAACTCTCTGGGCTTTTCTAAGGAGGGGAGAAAAGGACAGATAGAGACATGAGATTACAGACAGGATGAGAAATAAGGAGCACACAGAAGAGAGGGGGAGATAATTATAAGCAAGATAGGAAAGAAAGAGGAGTCAATAAATTCAATTTATGAAAAGCACAGAGTGTGCTCAGCCCGAGCACAAGTGCCCAGACTCACCGCCAGGAAATCGGATTAGTTCACTTATTTGGTTTTCAATATCTTGCTCTATTCCCTCTAGCAAATTTTCTTCTGCCTTTGTTTCTTGTAGCCAGTGTCAGTTAACTTTTTCATTTCTGAATCTGCCATTTATCCCCCTCCTCTGGCTCCCAACCAAGCGCACAGAGAAGGTAATTTTGAAGTTATTTTATAGCAGTGTTTAGGAATTATTTCAAAGTAACTGTCTGGACTTGTGGGCAAACAGTGAGTAAAAATAATTAGAATTACAGCTGCAGCACGTGGAGGATGGGCTGGTGTTCATTATGAAAAACAATTCCTCCTGCCTGCAAATATTTCCATCATAAAAGGCTTCTCCTTCTCTGTTATCATAAGAGAAACCTCTCTGAATTCTCATCTTGAAGCATGTGTGAAACAGAATAAGAAACATTTAGGAAATACTTTTAACTACTTGACAGGCTTGGATGAAGATCTTCAACAAAAAAAAAGGTGTTTAAAAGGGTTCAAAAACCTAATGCTCATATTTATGCAATTTCCTCTTCCTGCACCTTCTGAACATGAATTAATTCATCCTCATCAGAATCTTCTGAAGAAATTCCTATCAGATACAAACTCGAGTCAGAGCTTAAACATGTCTAAGTAATTAATCCATTTTTTTCTGGTTACTTTAAAAAAATAATACAGAATTATGAATACAGTAAATTAGTGTTCCAGATGCTGCAGGGCCGTGGGGAAACGCACTACAGAACAAACCAAAACAGGGTTACAAGTGACAGGGCAAGAGGAAACGGCCTCAAGCTGCACCAGGAGAGGTTGAGGTTGGGTATTGTGGAAAATTTCTTCACTCAAAGGCTTGTCCAGCCAGGGCAGGGGTGGAGTCCCCATTCCTGGAGGGATTTAAAAGCCACATGGATGTGGCACTTGGGGACAGGGCTCAGTGGTGGCCTTGGCAGTGCTGGGGAACAGTTGGACTCGATGGTCTCAACGATCTTTTCCAACCTTAACGATTCTGTGATTCTAATATTATTCAGTGGACTTTTCCTAATATTATTCAGTGGACTTTTCCTAAAAAAGGAGATTGGTGCATTCAAAGAGGGGCAGGGGGAGATATCATGGAATCACAGAAGGGTTTGGGTTGGAAGAGACCTTGAAGCCCATCCAGTCCCACCCCTGCCATGGATAGGGACATCTTCCACTATCCCAGGCTGCTCCAAGCCCTGCCCAGCCTGGCCTTGGACACTTCCAGGGATGTGACAACAAATATCAATAAAGGATAGATGAAGGGAGGCGATTTTGAAGCTCTCAGTGAGTGAGGAACAACTCCAGCAGTGCCACACCAGCTCTGCCTCCTCTCATGCTCACCCAGCACCACGAGCAGTGCTAATTCCAGCAGATCTTTGGGAATACCAGCTCAAGGCTGCAGCCTTTTAAAGCCAAAGGTCACGGAGACGGATCAGAGCCGAAGTCTCAGGGATTCTCTGCACAGGCAGAGTTAAGCCCGGTGAAGGTGATTACCGTGATCAAACACCAGCCGTGCTCGCCAGGTCCCCCCTGTCACATAAAGATGGGTGTCCTCACGTGCTCAAATATTAACTCACGGCTTTGGGCAGAAATAAAGATCAACAGACTGATTGAAGCACTTTCTACACATCCTGCACGTGGGCTGTGAGCACATTTCCTGGTCTGCTTAAGAACACAACTGGGGTCAGTAAGTGCATCTCTGTATTTGAAAGATGCAAGCTGATGAAAAAAGAGTAAAATTGAGAAATTGTAGCGTCTTTCAATTGAATGATTTACATATTACTATCATTTTCCTTCATGTTGCACTAATAAAGCATAAAGATTTGAATTGGCAGTGACACCCATACCCTACAAAACTGGAAGAGAGGAGGGGAAGGGCAGGTAAAGGGCAATTTTACACCCTTGGATGACACAAGACAGAAGAAATCAAGAATTCCAAGTGGTGACCAGTGTAGTTCGAGACATTCGTGAGTTTCTCATATTTATGGCAAAGAGTACCAGGTAGTTTAATCCCCTTGTTTTACTGCTAAAACCGCAGAGAGCAGGAAACATCTGCCAAGAGCAAGAGCTCCTACACCCAACAGCAGCTTCCCAGGGGAAGGGATGGAAACCTGAGCACTTAAATCAACTCCAAGTGGTCTCCACAGAGCTCGGGGAACGCACGTACTGGGAAATGCTTAGGCATGGAAGAAGGACTAACTGGGTAATCTGATCAGCTTCCTCTGCTCACCATTCCATCGTTATTCCCTGGGAATAAGCCCAGCTCACCTGTTTGGCATGATTGACGCAGTGCAGGTACTGGCTGGCCAGGGCAGAGCAGCTCAGGGTCTCCTGGGCGTGCTGCCGGTAGCACTGGAGGATTTTATCCTGCAGCTCACCACAGATCGGGTGGGACTCGTATCTCCTGTGGGAACAGAGAACAACTTCAGCGTTTCCTTCTAAAAACACCTCAGGAAAGACAAAAATCTTGTATTATTTTCTCATTATTATTATTATTGAATCAGTTTGGGTTGGAAGGGAGTTTAAAGCCCATCCAGTTCCACCCCCTGCCATGGGCAGGGACACCTTTCACTACCCCAGGCTGCTCCAAGCACTTCCAAAGGAGGGAATTCTTCCCTGTGAGGGCAGTGAGGTCCTGGCACTGATTGCCCAGGGCTGCCCCATCCCTGGAAGTGTCCAAGGCCAGGCTGGACAGGGCTTGGAGCACCCTGGGATAGTGGAAGGTGTCACTGCCCATGGAAATGGGGTTGGAATTGGGTGATCTTCAAGGTCCCTTCCAACCCAACCCATTCAGTGATTCTGATTCTCATTTTGCTGATTGGCCAAGGCAGATCTCTTTTCCTCCAGCAAGGAAATGAAACACAAGGCACAAACAGTGCTCCTCCAGGGAATTGATTCCTTGCCAATCACTGAAGACGTCGTGCTAAAAAAGGGGAACGTTAAGTCACCTTGATTTTACAGTATGTACCTACATAAAACATCTCTTTCTCTTTTCATTCATTACCCTGAATCTGTGAGATCTAAACCAGAATTTAAATGCAGTCCCAGGTGCTTCCACACTTTATGATCTCCAAGTTCAAACTTCTGCAGACTCTTACGGAGGAGGATTTTCCCTTAATCCCCCCTCTGCTGAGATCAGCACGTGCTTCAAAGGCGTGTCAGGCATCAAAATGTGCAACCACAAACTGCTGCACATGGAGTGAGGATGGCAAGGTCTGGACTGGGACAGGGAACAGCAGAAACACCAGGGATGTTCTCTGTAGACATCTCCCAGCAGTGATGATTTAGGTCCAACTAAACCAAAACTCGATTAAAATGGTCTGAATTGATAAACCAATACAACAGAGCCCGAATTAACTAAAAATACCCGGAGTAAACCTTGCTGTGCCTTTATTCACAAGGGATTTTAGAGTGACTTCTTAAACACAGGTGAAGAGAGAAGGGAATTGCTCTACCCTTGCTGTGTAAATTCTGTCAATGTATTTAAAGCCATTTCAATGGGGGAACTCTGTAACCCACGATAAAGAGCTTTTGGATTCCTTTTTTTCCCCAGAGCCACACCATCAGTGACCAAAATCCACGTATTATCTCTTATTTGAATGCTTCAAAGGATTCCATACGTTGCCAAGCATTTGGGAGCCCTGTGAGACACATTATCTCCTGCCCCTCAGTGACTTGTTTTCATGCTCTGACTTTTCAGGGGGGATTTTTGAAAACCTGCTCTCAGCCCTGTCCTTCCAGGCACTGCAGGTCAATGAGAACAAGGCCACTTCCTTCAAGTCGACCAAGCCCATTTTCTTGGATTCATCTGAAGGCAAGCACTGTCCCTGTATTGATCAGCTGTGCTCGTTCCACTCCCCTAATGCTCTGCTGGCACTTTTGGGAAGCACTAAATGAAATTACTGCCTGGCATTAGAGGGCCATAAACCACGGGCTGCAGGATCTCCTGCTGAGGAAAGGAGACTCCATCGTGCATTATGGGAACCCCTCCGGAGGGTTTCCCATCGATTTCTGCCGGTGACGGATCACAAGACTCTGAGAGGGATGGTCAGAAACAACAGCAAGGAGACTCCTCCAAAGGGGAATGAAACATCTCCCTAACAGAGAACCTCCTGAAGCTGCCATGATTACAGCAATTAATGCTTCCATTGGATATTGGGAAGGAATTCCTGCCTGGGAGGGTGGAGAGGCCCTGGCACAGGGTGCCCAGAGAAGCTGTGGCTGCCCCTGGATCCCTGGAAGTACCCAAGGCCAGGTTGGAGGGGCTTGAAGCATCCTGGGATGGTGGAAGGTGTCCCGGCCCATGGCAGGAGGTGGGACTGGATGGGTTTTGAGGTCCCTTCCAACCCAAATCATTCTGTGGTTCTATGCATAAAAGTCATTTTACAGAAGCATTTAAGGGTCTGTGGGGTTTGGCTGAGGGAAAAGCTTGTAAGGAAAGGTAAATAGGGCAAACCCAGCTATTACGTGGATTCTGATGGGAAAAGGTGGAGGTTTTAAATGCCTGAGTGAGTAAAGCAACCTGGTCTGGTCCCAGGCAGGACCAGGGGATCCTTAGAGCAGGAGGTCCCTTTCCTGAACCATCCCACATCCCGAGAGAGATCTGTATTTTGGGACACGTGGTGGGAAAACTGTCACCAAAGAATCCTGGAATGGTTTGGGTTGCAAAAGACTTTAAAGCCCATGCAGTGCCTCCCCTGACATGGGCAGGGACACCTTCCACTGTCCCAGGCTGCTCCAAGCCCCGTCCAGCCTGGCCTTGGACACTTCCAGGGATCCAGGGGCAGCCACAGCTTCTCTGGGAATTCCAGCCCAGGGCCTCTCCCCCCTCCCAGCCAGGAATTCCTTCCCAATATCCCATCTATATTCCTCCTCTTTCAGTTTAAATCTCTTGCCCCTTGTCCTACCACTATGTGCCCCTGTAAAGTAAATAGGACTGTGTTCCACACCTTATTCATTTATTGAATTGCTCAGGGATTTCACAACTGAACTGAAGGAAGAACACAAACCGTAGGAGTGCAGCGGGAATGCCAGGGAATGCTGCCAGATCTCCAGCTCCACTCCGTGCAACTCCAGAACTCCTTTACAGAACCAACACACCCAAAATCTCCAATGCTTCTCTCAGCAAAAGTCAATATGAGCAGCAGCCACCTGGCACGCGAGGAACGACGTGTTTTTATTAAGTTTGCAATTCCTTGATCTGCTTTCCCTTCTCCAGCTGCTCCTGAAGCACCTCCCATGCCAGAATAATCTTTCTGTGCTGGAATAAACCTCCGAGGGAGCTGTGCACCCACCTTTTCCATCCAGCTGATGCATCACAACCTCATAAAGGTAATAGGATGAAAACACAAAAGGAAACGACAGAGAGAGAGAGTCTTAAAAGGAAATATTCTATGCTAAAGCATGAAAAGAAATTTTAATGAAGGGAACTTTGTACTCATCTGGGCTCTCTCAAAGAGCATAGCTTATTGTACTCCTGGGGGCTCGGCGAGAGGAGCCCCTTCATGGCATTCAAACAAAATGTCTACTAAAGAGGAAATTTGAAATCACCACGGTGAGCTTTGCGAGTTTCTTGCTAAAACTGACACTCTCACTGAAGGAATCTGAATGGCTGATGAGTTTCCAGCTGTGCAGGTATCTGGCATAATCCCCCCCCCAGATCAGGACTTCAGGCAATTGTCATAAAATATGGGGAAAAAACACAGCAACAAAAAAGCAGAGCATGAGATAAAAATAGTGCCCTGAGATGGGCAGGAGTATCCAGGGCTTAATTTAATTCCTCATTAAAGTGCTGACACCTATCAAAGGCAGCAGATTTTATTTGTGTAACCCTTGGCTACTTCTGAAGCACTAAATAAAACAGAGCAGACCGACGCTCTGTGCCCCAGCAGCACAGAACAGCCCGAGCTGCAGCTCTTTAAGGTCCAGTCTTGCTGTGCCTCCTCCCAAGAGCAGCTCAGCACATCCAAACCACAAACTGGGGGTGGTTCCCAGCACGGGGCCGTGCTGGGGAAGTCCAGGGAAGCCTTAACTCGAAAGCAAAACCCTACAAATGAACGTGATCCCACCGAGCCCCAAAGCACCAGCACAGGAGGGTGATGGAGAGGATGTTCTGACCCGGTTTTATTTGGTCCTACTGATGGAGGAGAGGAGCCACGCTGTGACCAGACCTGTCAGAATGCAAAATAAACAATAAAAAAAGGAAGATGCTTCTTTTCTCGGTGTTGTCATAATAAACACAAAGGTAAGGAAGAACAAATTGATGCAAACAAACGGTGAAACAAAAGGAAACTGAGGCAATCCACACCCTCCCGATGGGCAGCCCATGACATGTAACAGCCTACTTGTTTTCAGGTGCTTTATGAACAGCCAAGAGGGTTTTCAGAAGGATTTCTGGGAATTTCCTCAATTAACATTGTCTGTGCCCGGCAGAAATTCCTTCTGAGAAAGAGCAAAACGTGCTTCATGGAATCATGCAATGGTCTGGGTTGGGAGGGACCTGAAAGCCCATCCTGTTCCACCCCCTGCCATGGGCAGGGACACCTTCCACAATTCCAGGGTGCTCCAAGCCCTGTCCAGCCTGGCCCTGGGCACTTCCAGGGATCCAGGGGCAGCCACAGCTTCTCTGGGCAGTTTGGAAAGGGAATGAGTGAGGATAAAAGGCGGAATCACAAATGCTTCAGAGAGAACTCGGTAGGGAATTGGAAATAGCAGGGAAGCAGAAATGGGCCACGCAGGGCTTGGGAAGCGAAGACGTGTGATTTTCCTGGGATAACACTGATGAGGGAGCCAGTGTCAGCATGAAAGGGAATGATGTGAATTCGGGGTAAGAAAGAATCTGCAGCGCTGCTTTCGCCAGACACAGTCAAGGCAAGATTGCATTTCTTTTGGCCAGGAGGAAAAAAAATGTAAAATAAATGTCGGTAGCCTGAGTAGAGATGGATTTATCTGAGCAGATGGACAGGAAAGGCCACGCTGGAGGTACTCTGCATATGGAGGCAGCAAGAGAGGGAAGGGCAGCTCAAAGCTGAGGTGTGAACCTCTGAAACAGCAGCAAGGCACTTGTGTTCTCCTTCATCACCCAAAAAAGTGCTGGTGAGAGGGTTCTTCTTTTTTTAACATTACCTCACCCAAAAAGAGCCTCTTCCAGCAACATCACTGCCGAGTGCACCCACAGGATGGGTTTGTAGCACAGGAAAGAGTCGTGAAACAGAACCCAGGGAAAAAAAAAAGACAAAAGGGCATATGCTAATGAAGGTCCTCGCTGGTGCACCATTATTTTTAGTTTTTACATTAATTTACTCTTTATATTAAACTATTTTTAAAGATTGTCTTCGCACATGAAGTAGGTGATGACTTGAAGGCGCGTTACGAAACATGCGAGGCACAAACCAAATGGTTCCGTTCCTCCCCGAATCATTTGGAAGGAATAACACAGATCTGATTGCTGAATATCTACAAATGCTGGTGGAAGCAGTCCCTCATCAAGCTGTGCCCACACAGAGCCCTCACAATCACTGTGTGGGAAGTGCTGCCAGCAAAAGATCAAGCACTGCAGAGTTGATTCTTGCTTTTATTTACGCTCCGATGCAGAGTGTGACTTCTCCAAAAGGTGTAAAAGAAAGAATTTTCCTAATGAAGCTCTGCTGAAATGCTAGGAGAGAGCCACAGCGGTTTCTGCTCTGCAACTGAGAAGGAAAAATCTACAGAGTAATATTAAATAAATAAATAAATGATTTATTGGGGACTTGGAGCACAACTTACTCCACCTTTCGTGCTACTAATGATCAAGTCCAGTGTTAATATTCCCTGTGTTATTTTTAGATCCTTTCTCCAAAAACCCCAGTAGCCCCAAAAGCCCAGGCAAATGTTTGTCATCCTCTCATTTGCTTCATCTCTCACCCAGCCTTCTCAAAAGCAAATAAAGAGCCATTCCAAACATTCTGACCTTTGGAATTTAGGGACAGAGACAAGAAGAGGAGGAAAGACATTCCAGCACATTCACACACACTCGCTGCACGAAGAGAGCCATTTAATGATGTCTGGGAAGCACCAAGTCAAGTTCAAGATGTTGACAAAACCCTGGTTTTACAGGGTTTTGAATGGCAGGAAGTCCTACTGACTTTAAAGAGGGCTGGATTTTGAACCTGGAGAATGTTTCCCACCTGGTAAAACACCTGGAATGCTGGCTGGATATCGGAGCAGCCTCTTGGAAAAGCAAAGTGGACACCACTTCCCTGTGTTGTAAGAATTCATTTACTGCACACAGGGAGGGAAGAGCTTCTCTGAGCTTAACAGAGAGAAATGATGACCTCAAATCTGGCAAAGCAAGTAAATGCAAGCACAACTCCAAGATGCTGGAGAGGGACTGGGGACAAGGCCTGGAGGGACAGGACGCAGGGAATGGCTTCCCACTGCCAGAGGGCAGGGATGGATGGGATCTTGGGAAGGAATTCCTGGCTGGGAGGGTGGGGAGGAGCTGGAATGGAATTCCCAGAGAAGCTGGGGCTGCCCCTGGATGCCTGCAGGTGTTAAAAGCCAGGCTGGACGGGGCTTGGAGCAGCCTGGGATAGTGGAAGGTGTCCCTTCCCATGGCAGGGGGTGGCACTGGATGGGCTTTAAGGTCCCTTCCAACCCAAAGCATTCCATGATTGAGCAATTCCACATCTGCCATGGAAAGTTCTGCACATCCTTAAAGCCTTTCTTGGGCAAGGACTTAAGAGGAAGACAACAGGATGAGAATCAGGAAAAAACAGGCTGGTTGTGAACCCTGATTTGCTGGATGAACTGGTTGCCAAGGGAATTCTTCAGGCTCTCAGGACACTGCATTAGGACCAGATCTCTTCAGCCCAGAGAAGGACAACTGCAAGAGCTGGATCTCAATTACCAATGAATTACAGGATGAAATTATCAATGGATTACAGGAGAGAGGCAGCCAGAGAGGTTTTCCAGCAGCGGGTTCACAATGAAGAAAGAATTCGAACCTTTCCCAAAGAACAGCTGATGAAAAGCTGGGACTCGCTGTCAGAGGATGCTGGGGCTATCAAAGGCACATTTGGGTTCAAAAATAATTACACAGTGAGGTGTGAGGTGCCCATCAAGAGGCTACAAGCAAGATTTGGCTCAGGAAAGCCCCACGCCACCACTGGTTTGAAGGCAAAATGGTATCACTGAACACTTCCCTCGTTTTTAGAGTGTTCCCTAAAAACCCACTCCCAGCTGTTGCCCAGCAAGCTCGGGGGACTCTGATCTGACCTGCTGTGGCTGCCTAAATTCCAAATATCTCGAGGAGCAAGCCATCAAATGAAGACAGGATTCCCATCAACCCTGACAGACAAAATGAGTTTGCATACTTTCATTTAAATTGGTATGAATTGACTTGCATTATCCCAAACCACTATTTGTTCCACTAAATATTCTAAACCACTAAAATTCCCCTCCCCTCCAGAAAAAGAAGAAAAACCCTCCTAAAATACAAAGCACACCCCCATTAATACACAAATGTACCTCTCCCACAGCTGGCTCCTGCAGCTGCAGAGGGAGCAGCGTGCTGGAATCACCCAAATTTAGGATGCACATTTCCTTTTAGCTTAAGGGACCGTTTTTAGTGAATTGCAGCATACTAAAATAAACAATCACATGGATGGCAATGATACAAATTCCTTCTAACAGGGGCATGGATGCTGCTACAGAGTAGGAAAGATAATATAGCAACTGCAGGCTTTAATTAGAAGGAACTCAAGGAGGAGCAGTTCTATCTCTGTGGAATATTTTGTAGTACCTACATGTTATATATAGAAATACACAGAGAAATCCTTCTTGGCCTTGCACAGATCAAACCTAGCTCCTAATTTTGGCAAGTTCAGAGACAGAGAATGATCCCAGCTCGAGCCAAGCCCGTCCAACCACCGCTGAGGATAAAATCCAAGCTCCTCCCAGCTCCAGGGTCCGATCAGCTCAGCGTGGATGGAGCCAACCCCTCCAACTCCACGATTATGTGACCAGCAAACCAAGATTTGCCTTCCAAACCTCGTCAGGCAAACCCAGATCACAGATTATTTTTAGAGCTTGCACGTGGTATCACTTGAGCTCGGCCTTACTCCATCCGAAAAAAAACTTATTTAATGAAGACTGGCAAGATTCCAGTTGGCTGTTCAGGAGAACACAAGTCAAGGATCATCACTGCAAACTACACCATGTGCTAGAATTCCTTACTATCTACTCCTAATAAGGGATTTGGAGGAGGTTTGTGAAGGTTTAAGGAAGCAAAGGAATCAAGGCTCTCCTCAGCTCCAGCTCATGGAACGGCAGGTCCTGTCTCTGGGAGAATGAATTGATGCTTTGCTGATATTTCTCATAGAAGTGGCTGATGCCAGTTGCAGGACTACTTGGGTATATTAACTACCATCACCATTAAACGTCAATATTTCTGATTTTTAAAGGAAAAAATAATTCTGCAACAGCTTGAAACCTGCTTCTATACGAAGGTGGCAAAAGATACAGAGTTTCATCCACTTAAATTATCCATTTTAATGTTATCCCTGTCCCTGCATTAAATCTTCCACAGTAACTTTACATCACTGTGAGTGTAAAGCACACAGACGCACAAAAAAAAATACAGACAGACCCAAATGAGCAGCATAAACCAAATCCAGGACAGCAAAGCACATTCTGGATTTATTACTGCCACTTATTTCCCAAGAGCCACAACTCACTGCAGGCTTTGTAAAGGCCTAACGTCACACCATCATCCCCAAATCGTGGTGATAAAATCTTCACTGAGTCTCACATTAAAAAAAAAAAAAACCAAACCAACCAGTTTTGCCTTTATAAAGGTGCTAAATAATATGTTCTAACAAGCACTTTTCTCCTCTCTAGCAAAGGTCAACTACAGCACTCAACACAAAGCACCACAAGACACTAACTCGTGGCACATTATTATCCAAATATTACTCTCCAGAGCAATATATATTTAACTATTCTCTTCAGCTATAAAAGGCCCCAAAACCCTGTTAACTGACCACAAAAATAAAAGATATTATGGGCAGAAGCAGCGTCCAGAAAAAGCAATCACCAGTTAAACACTTCGAGCATCGCCGCTCCCGTGGGTGACGATTACTCGAGGGAGCTCGAGGTTGTAATCTTAAGAGATAGCAGAATAAATGCCAATTTTTCATTTGGGCACGAAGTTATTTAAGAAAACGGGCTTGGATTCACTCTGCTAAGCCACAAAGGCCACGTGTGATTCCCCACGTCCTGGACTGGGATGAGGCCGAGGCACTCTTTTCATAAAACAGAATCGGCTGGGCTGCAACAACAATAAAATGTCATCAACTCCAACAAAGAGCAATAATCCCACTGAGAACACGCTGCTCACCGGTGCCTGCTGGACCTGCCTCTGAAATAGCTCAGCCTCAACGTGCTCGTACAAAGTGTTACAGGAACAGGAAAACAGAAAGCCCCCAACATCTTTTGGCATCCGAGGAGGGAAAAATGCTCCTCTCGCTGGGACCAGATTAGGAGTTGGACCTGGAGGTGTGAGCTGCAAATCACAACATTCACATTTTTTCATTGTTCTCATTATTTTAAAATTATTTTTCAAGCTGTAATTTTGCACTGCCTGTTGGTGGGTGTTTCCCTCAGGCTGCTGTAAGAAAAGACAATGAGGATGCTCCCAGGGCTGGAGACCCTCTGGAGCCAGGCTGGGAGAGCTGGAGGTGCTCCCCTGGAGAGGAGAAGCTCCAGGGAGAGCTCAGAGCCCTTCCAGGGCCTGAAGGGGCTCCAGGAGAGCTGGAGAGGGACTGGGGACAAGGCCTGGAGGGACAGGACACAGGGAATGGCTTCCCACTGCCAGAGGGCAGGGATGGGTGGGATCTTGGGAAGGAATTCCTGGCTGGGAGGGTGGCGAGGGGCTGGGATGGAATTCCCAGAGAAGCTGAGGCTGCCCCTGGATCCCTGGCAGTGCCCAAGGCCAGGCTGGATGGGCCTTGGAGCAGCCTGGGACAGTGGAAGGTGTCCCTGCCATGGCAGGGGTGGCACTGGATTGTCTGGAATGTCTTTTCCATCCCAAACCATTCCCTGACTCTGTGAGGGCACCAGGAGGGCAGTTTGCAGCAGAAGGCAGAGGGTACTGATGGAAACCTCGGTGTCAGCTCACAAACACCTTCCAAAGGTCTCCCCCACACCCTCCATGTGCTGGCAGCATTAATTAGACACTGGCTTATTTAGCAGAACTTCTCTCTGCTCCAGGAAAGTCATTCCTGTGTTTTGGAACCTTAACACGGATGATTTTCCAGCTCCCATTTCTTTTTCCCAAGGTCTCCAGGTAGTTTGGTAGAGGGAGGCTTTTAAGTTAAAGCAGCTCAAGTTTGACAAACTTCAGATTAACCACTCACATTTTTTCCCCGTGGGGTCGTGGCCCTTGATTTCAGTTGGTTCTCATTTAAGGTTTCTGCTAATTGCTGCTGACTGACGAACCCAGCTTGCTGCTGCTGAGGCTCATCTTGTTACAAAGGATGGTGCCAGGAAAAGAGAAGGAAAACCAGGAAAAGTTCTTGCCGTCTACAGATGAAACCTGGTGATCTTTGCCATCACGCTGGGATCTCTGGGTTTGTTTTGAAGATGCTTAAATGTAACAGTCTGAAATAACCCTCACAGGAGAAGGGTCGAAATTTAGGGGAAAATGCGCCAGGGATGGAAATTGTAAGAGAAACAGCATTTTTTACCACAGACCTTCCCTCCTCCTCCTCCTCCTGGCATCACTTGTGCACGCAGGTATAATTTCAGTGACCTCTTTCATTCCACACAAACAAAAAAGGCCTCTTTGGGGGGTCCTGCCACTAGGAAGCAGCAGGACCTTGTCCTGCTCATCCCACTCCGTGGGAAAGGTGAGCCCACCCGAAAAGCTGGGGTGGGAACAAGTGCAAACCCCCCCAGAAAGGTACAGGGAGCTCTGAGAGACACTAATGAACATAATTACAGTTAGTTATTGTTTGCTCTGCTCACAACCTTACTTTTATAACGCTCCTGCCAGCAGAGCTGCTTTATGGGATGTCTTTTTCATGCAGCAACCTTTTCATAAATCAAAGCCCAAAACAATACCAGGCAGTTTCTCCTGCAGCCTGTTTGAAAACAAAAGTTAACACCGAGCCCTGGCTGTTATCAATCTTCATAAATGTGTCCATGATACAGCAAATCTGTTCCACATTACCCCAGCTCTGCTCCTAATGCATGCACAGGAGCAACCCAGTGGCTTAATGGAGCTCCTAAATGGCTTGGAAGTGGGAGCCACGTTAAGTGGCAAGGGAAGTTTGAAAGGAATAACTGCTTTTCTCATTTCTGCCGACACAGGATGAAATTATTCCCCTTACAGCTTGAAAAATGTGTATTGTGCTACGACAGGAATTTTCACACACAAAATAGAGACCCTAGAAAAGGTGGGTCGTGTTCAAGGAACTGCAGCTAGAAGGGGAAATTATCAGTATTTCAGTAATTCCTTTTAGCAGAGATCTGTGGGACTGAGGATTTTTCAATTCAAGCAATGAACTGAAAATCTGACAGGATTAATAAATTTATTGCAGTGGCACACAGACCCTCTGAAGGAGGAGAAGGGGGACCTGATCTGTCTTAATTTGTATTTTCTAGTGCATAAAGGGGCTCCAGGAGAGCTGGAGAGGGACTGGGGACAAGGGATGGAGGGACAGGACACAGGGACTGGCTTCCCACTGCCAGAGGGCAGGGATGGGTGGGATCTTGGGAAGGAATTCCTGGCTGGGATGGAATTCCCAGAGAAGCTGTGGCTGCCCCTGGATCCCTGGAAGTGTCCAAGGCCAGGCTGGACGGGGCTTGGAGCAGTCTGGGACAGTGGAAGGTGTCCCTGCCCATGGCAGGAGGTGGCACTGGATAGCTTTAAGCTCCCTTCCAACCCAAACCATTCCGTGACCCTATGATTTAACCACTTCATAAGAAACCTAAATACTCATTTCACAAACTTTATTTTCTGAGTCTGACAGCACTTTACAACAAAACCCATGATTTGAGATTATTTCCCCAAATATTTACTGCCTACTTTGCCTTTAAACTGTGATTTCCCTCAGGTGCAGCCCAAGCAGAATGGCTGTGGTGTATTTTTTTCCCTGATTTTCCAACACTACTGGAAAGGAGATTAAAAAAAAGAGGGGCACCACACGTCATGTGGTAACATACAGAGATAATTGGTAATTCATTCTTCACCCTGTACCCAGGAACAGGTGAATTCTCCTTAAAAAAATCCCACCACCAGCTCTGGGAAACATTCCCCCTTCCCCAAAAGGAGGCTTGCTGCCATGGGCTCCCAAGTGAGATTTGCAGGATTTGATCCTACAGATGGCTTGGCCTCATTAAAAACATCCTTAGAAAAGGTATTTGTAAATCTCAGCCACGAAAGATTAGGAAATACAGAACAAATTAATAATACAAAGGAGCTGCCGTGGGGTTTAACCTTCCCGGCTTTAATGCTGCAACTGGGAAATCGGCGACTCGCGTTCGGAGGAAATCCCAACAAAGGATAAGGCATTAAAACAAGAGGCTTTGGAATAAACCTGGCGAGGCAGCAGGAGCCAGCTGTCCCCTGGCAGAGCCTGGAATGCCGAGCACACCGGGAGGAGCCGCTCACTCCTGGGAGCAGATCCCAAACCGCGGCCAGCAGCAGGACCTGTCCCTTCCCAGGGCCCCCAGGAGCTGTCCCAGCACTGGGCTGATTCCCAGCACACCAAAGGAGAATCACACTGGTTTCACTGGGGGCCACCGGGGTGAGAGGGGCAGAGTTGCACTCGCTTCCTTCGCTGGAAGTCTTTCAAATTACTTCATGTTCCTCTGCAAGCAGAGAGAGAAAAGCAGCGGTGGCTGGAGCCCATCGCCCCTTCCAACGCATCCACCCTGAATAGGAAAAGGACCTGCAGGTCATAAAATCACGGAATGGTTCTGCTTGGAAAAGACCTTAAAGATCATCAAGATCATCCACTTCCAACTCTCCCAGCACAGGCAACTTTTCCCACACAGTTATCCCACTCTA
>VWPU01016885.1:0-11746 GCA_013398955.1 Callaeas wilsoni
CGCGCTCCTGCCCGCGGCGCTGCTGGCGCTGGCGCTGAGCCCGAGACCCGCGGCCGCGGTGCCGTGCATCGCTGACTGCCCCGCGGGTAAGGGCCGGGCCGGGTCGGGCCGGGGCGCGGTGCGCCGGGCGCGGCCCTCGATGACCGCTGTGTCTCGGCCCGCAGGTACGTTCGTGGCGAGCGCGGACTGCGAACGGGGAGCGGGCCCGTCCTGCCAGCCCTGCCCGGCCGGCACCTTCTCCAGCGCGGCGGGACGCGGCGGCTGCAGAATGTGTCGGAAGTGCGAAGGTACCGGCGGCGACACCACCAGCTCTGCTGTGACCTCCCGTGGCAACGACGTGCCCGGGCTGGCACCTGCCCGGCGGGGGGACGCGCCGCTGGCCAAATAACGCTACGCGTCTGCGGGGCTTCTCGCTGAAGCCGCCGGCCTGATTTTTGTGAGAGCGAAGGTCCGAGCCTTTGCTGCACCACGCTGGGCATGCTGTAACCTAAGACTCGTTTTCCCCTTGCAGGAATATTTCGGTATTCAAAAAACTGTTCCTCAACAAGTGATGCTGAATGCACGTGCAAGGAGGGCTATCGCTGCGGCCGTGATGGCTGCACCTACTGCACCCGAAGCTGTGGCGTGGGCCAGGAGAGCACCAGGAACGGTAGGATCACCTTTCCACAGCAGCTGAAAGCTCCTCTGCTTCCTGCACCAGACACACTGCACTGCCCCTTGCACAGTGCAGAAGCAGATAGAGGAAGGACCTCGCAAGATAAAAGCTGCCGCTGCTGCTAAACGCTTTGCATGGTGTGAGGAGTAAACTCAGGAGCAGACAAAGCCACCACACTGAGCCCTACTACAGCTCAAATCACTTATCAGCTAGTTCCCTTTGCATGGCAGCTCTTGGGTTGCCAGCATGAGGGAAACCGAACTGGGACCTCTGGAGTCAGGCATGGTTTGTGGCACCTTATGCCAAATCAGCTGGCTTTGTAGCCGAGTACTGTGCTGGTCTGTGGCTGACAGGGAAAGACTTACCTTGCATACTCACAGCAGCTTATGACATTGTACAAGCAGGCAAAAATAATGCTTCACATGTTGCGTTTTAAATGCTTATCTTGTACAATTTTACCTGTCCTTGTCTGTTGAAGGTTGCCAGACTTGCCGCTATGGAACCTTTAATGATCAGCCCAATGGCTCCTGTAAAAACTGGACAATGTAAGTAAGCTAAAGAGGAAAAAGCTACAGTTATTACACTTGACTGTATTTTTTAATTTTCTTTTCTTTTCCCTGTTTTGCTGTAAATGTCCTTCAGGTGCTCTGAAAACCAAGTCCTGGAGCCTGGAACTCCAGCAAAAGATGTCATTTGCAAACACGCTTCAGTGAATCTGACTTCAGTCACTACTCTACCTACCACATCGCTTGAAATTCCATTTTCTATCACTGTGCCAGGTGAGTCATTGTATAATATTGCTTACGGAGGTAAAGAATTATGACCTACTTAAACATATTATAGCTCGTTCACTTTCAATTTAAAGCAAAAGTCCTTTCTTCTATGCATTTCCAGTGTCACAGACTTATCCAGCAGCAGAGTGGGAGACAAAGTTTTCAGCTAAATCAAGGGCAGTAGGATTTTGTTCTGTTAATACTCTTAGAGAATGTTGTTTATTTCCTAGGGAAGGATGTCCAGACAGACATGATCAGGATTTCTCTCGCCGTGGCTGGGCTGTCATGCATAGTGTTTCTGCTGCCTTTGTGCATCTGCTTCAGTGTCTGGCAGAAAAAGAAACTACATGCTGTCTTCAAGAAAAGTAAGATAAATACACTCTTCAGTTTTTCGTTTTGAAACTAGACAGAAGTCAGGAATCTAAGTTAAGTGTCTTTCAAAGATAGTTGCAAGAGCTTAATTTTTTTTTTTGGTCTTGTAAAAGGACTGGGTGTTAGGTCAAGTGCATGTCTGTCCTTAGAAGTGAAGTACTTGTAAGAGGTGAAAAAACTCAACTGAGCTTTGCTGCTCCAGTCAAAGGTCAGTTCAGCTTATTACTTCCAAGCATCATCCTTGGCCTGTGTGGCTGTAACACTTTGGAGTTCTCTCTGCTCACAGAGAGTACACGTGGCCTGGAGTGAGTGTCTTGGAACTGTGGCTGCAGCAGAAGAGGGACGTCAGTCAGGATGTACTGCTACATAGGTGCAGAGTCAGCCTGAACCCAGCGCTGCCCTCCGAGAGCTCATAAGTGCTGGGCAAGCTCAAGAGTTCAGCACAAAGATGAAGCTAATTCTATTCAATGTAGTTTATAGTTGGTTTGTTTGGGTTTTTGGGGGGTTCTCTCTCCCTTTCTCTTCATTTCCTCTGTCCTAAGGATAAGGTCTGAATCTTCTAGTGTAACTCTAAATACAGAAGACCATAGCAGTCCAAAAATCTATTTCCCTCACGCTGGTCTTCCTTTCATGGCCATGACAAACAGAGCACCAGAGGCCCTGCTGAATTAGGGAAAACAAAGTATGAGAAATGAGTTTTATCAGATATACATGCTGTAGAAGAATAATTTCAGATTATAGAATAACTTGGAAGATTTTCTCTTCCTGAATTCCTGCATTTGTGACTGAGGGATGGTGAAATAAGATGGTTGAATAAGTGAAACAGAAAGGGGACATTTGTCCAGTTCTGGGCCCCTCACTTCAAGAAACGTTGAGGTGCTGGAGTGAGTCCAGAGAAGGGCAACAAAGCTGGGGAAGAATCTAGAAGGTAAGTCTTTGAGGAGCAGCTGAGGGAACTGGGGTTGTTTAGTCTGGAGAAAAGGAAGCTCAGGGGAGACCTTGCCCTCGACAACTCCCTGAAATGTGGCTGTAGCCAGATGGGGGTCAGTCTTTTCTCCCAGGCAACCAGCGACAGGACAAGAGGACACAGCCTTAAGCTACACCAGGGGAGGTTCAGGTTGGAGATGAGGAGGAATTTCTTCCCAAAAAGGGTTGTTACAGATGGGAACAGGCTACCCAGGGAGGTGGTGGAGTCACTGTCCCTGGAGGTGTTCAAGAAACAACGGGATGTGGCACTCGGAGCTCTGGGCTGGTTTATGTGTATGGTCAAAGCTTGGACTAAATGGTCTCAGAGGTCTTTTCCAACCTAACTGATTCTGTGATTCTGTTCTTTTTCTTCAGTGCACACACCTGAACAGTCAATTCAGGAAGACGACGCCTGCAGCTGCCGCTTCCCTGAGGAAGAACAAGGTGAATATCAGGACCGTGGCAAATCTGCAGAATTCAGAGATCTTCTGGTCAGCTAGAAATTGAACTGTCCAAGTCAGCCACATTTGAAGTTTCTTTTGGAACACAGAACAAGCACCTGTTTATGTAAATCGAGTGGGAGTCAGCATCTGAATGTCAGAGCACTGAATAGCCCAGCCACTGAGGAAAAAGTGCTTTTTTTATTATTTCTTAAAAAAATAATTAAAAAACCCAAACCAGTTTGCTGGCTTTCTTCCTCTAGGAGTAAGGATATTTCTAAGAAATGGTTCTTGATCTACATGTAGAAAGCAGTACTGCACTTAAAAGCTCTAAGAGAAGTGCAGAATAGTTTTCTGGTCCCTCATGAATGGTACCTGAGCAATAATTTACATGCACTCCAAAAGCACTTGAAGCTAAAAAGGAGATCTGTAAGACATTGTAGAGTCCCTGGTGACATGCAGTCTCTTGCTACCAGCCATCCTCTTGAGTCTGGAGCTGCAGCTCCTCCCCAAGTCTGGCTCAAGCCCAGCAGTCTTTGGCTTTGTGTGCAAATACAGATGGAGCTCATTTGATGCCATCAGCCCTGGAAACAGATCCCTGGCCTCACCACTGCACTCCTCCTTACATGCAGGGGAAAGGAAGCCATAAAAAGCTGGAGCTGCAAAGTGTTCCACAGCAGCATCTGCTCTTGTGTTACACTGATTGGCTTGAGGGAGGCAGTGGAAACATTGAGAGAAGCTGTGGTTGACTTGAACTTAGAAATAGCTGTTATTTTGCAGCTGGACTGCACCACCTTCAGTCCTACATCATTCAGCTTTGATCTTCTAGGTGATGTAAACTTTATGTACATTGCAGCTGTAGGTGTGACGTCTTTGTGGTACTATTTTTGTAACTGAGGTTGGAAAGATTTTAACATCAGACACTGTATCTGTGTCTCTGATCAAATACTGTTACTTTGGTCTTGAGAAAAAAGAAAATGCATGTTTGAGTCATGGCAACACCATTTTTAACCGTTTAAAAAACTCATATATTTTATTACTTCAGTAAATGTTACTCAAAAAATAGAATGAACACACACCAATATGTGAGTTAAGGGTGATTTTCCCTTCTCTGATTTCAGTGCAAGAGAAAACCATTTTGCATTTGAATGATGACAGGCCATCTTTTCATTCAGCAGGTTACAATAACAGGTTATTTTCACCAAGCCACACTTACGTGTTTTGATAAACTTATGTACAAGTAAATATAAAATAGTAATTTTTTTATAGTGAGAAAATAAATGCCATAAAAAACCTGAACTGTTAAGTTTTTATTTTTATCCCTACCTCAAGTCTTCTCTCTATTAGTACTTTCAACCAGGAGAACTGAGTGACTGTTACTTAAAGATCACAAACTTGAAGGTGTGAAGAGGACACATGAAAAGCCACCAAACTATTTATAAATCTAAGATGTATCTATTTATAAATTAAAGAGTGACTTTTGCATCATTGACTGTATCTAGTCACCGTTGATTATATCTTAGAACAAGATAAAAAGCTTGTGATTAATTTCTAGCCCAAACATAAGGTAGAGAATTAATGTACACATCCTGTAGCTCAAAACATCTGGTGTTTTCTCCTTGGAAAAAAAGAGATACCAGCTGGAATTTTACATGTTGCTAGTAAATTCTCCATATATTTTGAAATATATTTTGAAATATATTTTGAAATGCTTCAAATAAAGTGCAAACCCCTTATTTTTCTTGTCTGTACCTGAAGCAGAAGTAAATCTACTTAGTGACACATTTACATCAAAACTGGATTTCTGGACTATTTCAGGGAACAGTCATTCACAGAGGAAGGTACATTCTGAATAAAATGTTAGAAACAACCTTCCTTTCAATCAAAGAATTATGTGGATAATCTTACCTGTGACTTCTGTCATTTGAGAGTACTGAGGCCTGAATTAATGATAAACAGATGTTTACAGCTTGGACAGGACTTGGAGCATCCTGATCTATTGGTAAGATCCCTGCCCATGGCAGGGGAGTAGAACTGGATGATCCTTAAGGTCCCTTCCAGCCCAAATAATTCTGTAATTCTATGGTAACTCTTTAAGTGTTCTCTGCTTTCTGGGCATGTCTCTTTTTTTGACAGACATTTAATTTATTATATAGCAAGCAAAACAGAACCGGGAATGCCCTGATGACTCTCAAGCAGCCCAGGTGGCCGAGGATGAGGTAACAGGCCAGATGCAAGCTTTCTGAATTTCCATTTGTTTTTCTTGGAAGTCAGAAAGTGTCCTCTTAGCCAGACCAGGCACAGAGGCCCAAGTGATGTCAGCAGAGTTCTGAAGGCATGGAAGGAGACAAATTCTCGTTATATCAGATGGGTGGGCTATATCAGAATAAGTATAAGCAGAGGAGCCTGCTGCTTTTTGATTGCTTCCAGAACCAGCACCATTTCCTGGCATAGTTAGCAGCACCTGTAATTAAAATTGCGTTCATCACAAGACCTGGCTTCGCAATTTCTTGCAAGAGTTGTGTGGCCAAGGAAAGTAGAAGGTTCATAGCAAAAGGGTTTCTGTTTCTCACCTCCCTCTCCACCTGCAGAAACAGGTGTTTCTGTTCCTGATACTTCTGGATGACAGAGACTCTGAAACTGTAGCGGCTCCACTGAAACATGTAAACATCAGATAATTTTTTTAAAGCAGAATATGATTTCTTATTTTCAGTCTTTCTATGAGATTCTTCATAGGACAGAAGCACAGTCTTCTCTGACAGTCATTCTGATGCTAACACAGGTGATGCAAAAACCTTCGTAGGAGATGGTCCACTCTGATGAGACTGAACACAGGAAATATTAACAGGCAACTTGTACCACTCCACTTGCCTTTTTGTCACCTGTTTAAAAGTCAAGGTAAGTTTCATTCTTAAAATTAGATGAAGTCTTATCTTATTACCAAGTGTCACCTCGGTTCCTCTCTCAGCCAGGAGAAGCCTTCCCTGATCCAGGGAGGCCTCAGGGGCTGTAAGAAGAGGTTCTCCACCCCACAGGTTCTGTGTTAGCCATGCATCAGGAACAGAGGCTGAGCATAGCAGCTGTTGGATAGTCACTGCCCTCAGTGTAATAACAAATTTTAATACAATCTACAAAGAAAATGGAATTTCCCTCTAACATCCATTTGCCAGAAGTTTGTTGTGATATCACCTACTGTGTTTCCTTTCACCTTCTAGATCCTGGGTGCCTGCCAGGTCAAGCACCAGATTATACCTCCAATTCTCTGAACCAAAGTGGATTGTACTTTAACAAACAAAAACCACCCCCTGAACATATCCTGAAACCCAGGAAGATCTCTCCTGTTCTAATATATTTGCTTTAAGAAAATAAATCAAGTTTTATTTGATTTAGCAAATGGAAAATTGCACACAAAGACATCTACTTCAATTTAAGGATGACTTATCACATAGTGGATCTTCAACCTGTTTCACCTCCTCTCAATTTACATAACTCAAACTGAAACAAGCCATTCAAAACAAATAAAATATCCAAGTTACCCATTTAAGTCAGTTTTAAACCGAATCTCAGGTTACTTTAGCTCACTTTTCTCCTGCATACAAACACTTCAGCAGGTTTAAAACAAACCCAGTTTTTGGGAAAAAAAAAGAGGAAAGTGTGTGGAGAGATAAAAGAGGCAATGTGCCTTTAGTTACAGCACTACAGACTTGAGAAATATCTATATTAAAAAAAAATCCTTCTAGTATTCACAGCATTGATATTTTGATACTGTCCATTTAGAACAAGCATTAACCATTTGACCTGAAGAGAACACTAAACAGGCCTGTAAGCAAGCAAAAAGACAAAAAGAAAAAACAAGGTATCAGTACTTTCAGTGACTGTCATAAAAATTTTAGAGCAACTTTGAAAAAGAACACAATTCTAACATAAATGTACATACATGCCTAAACCAATATTTTGGTATTACTGACATATCTAAAGAATAATATATTTTTCCTAAACTAGAAGGCAAAATACAGTGAACAGGTATTTGAAAGGAGTGGTGGGAAAAATACATTCTTGACTTCAGAGAAGCTGCACATGGCAGTCCAGCACTGCAGTTGTCTTACCAAGCTACAATCTCATCACAAGGGCAAAAAGATCCAAAATCCCACACCCCCACCTACTTTATCAGTGTTACAGGCATCCTTAATAATGCAACTTTTTGACTCGCTGTGACACACCTCAGTAGCTGTATTACCTTAGAGAAGCAGAAATGTAAGCACAATAAATTCTTGGTGGTTCCCTCCAACTTAAGAGTTCTAATCAGAGAAAAGGAAGCTGCTCTTCTTCTACTTGAGAGTTAAGGGATTTAAGAAGCTCAGCAGGCACTGTGCTCAGAAGCCCCGTGGGTATGGCAGTGACATATTCTCTTGTCACTGCATCTCACTGTGCACTCCTCAGTTGGGTGGGCTATGATCAGAATATTCTCACAGGGAACAGTGAGGCTGTAACATGTCACACTGTGCTTTTCTACAGTGATTAAAATCTGCCTCAGGGAATTACAGAACAGGAAAAAGATTTACTGTGCTGTGGCAGTGCTAATTAGCTGACCTTATATAACTTTCTGCATCTTCTTCCAGTCATTCCTAAGGACATATAAAGAGATCATCATATAAATAAAACATGAATATGGTGGCAGAAACAAGCACTAAATGAAAGTAGCTTTGGAGGCTTCCCACTTTATCCTATTTCCAGATACGGTGGTTGGCAATGGATGATTTCTTTCTAAGCATAAATCCTGATTGTCTTGTAGAGGATTTTTAGAGAAGCTACATGGGTGCTGGGATACTACATGGTGTATGCTTTGTAAAATCAACTCAGCTGAAAAGGCCAAGAATAGAGCTGAGCAGTTACAAACAGCCAGAAACACCTCCCCATCACCCTCTTCAGCTTAAGAAAGGAGGAATGTCACAAGAGCTAGTGGAGATACGGATGTCATGAGCAGGAACCACTTAATCACTTAGGTTGGAAAAGACCTTTACGATCACAAACGGCATCTAAAAGCTAATTAGAGTGTTGTTCTTTGCAAAGATCTGCAGCATTTTTCTTCTTCACCAGAATACAGTTCTTCTGCACACTACAGGACAGGGGTTGCACAGCTGGAAGCAGGAATAAAGAGAAAATACAGGACTGTGCTAGAACGAGCTCATCAGATACATCCTTTCCTGGTGATACAGGTCCTAATTCCACTCTTCCAAGCATGGAAAACATATGCTTCCATGCACAGGTGGATCTTCCTTGTTTCCAAATCTCTGCAGAAGGCTCTGCTCAGAAGTAACCAGGTGGTCCTGTCTGTTACAATCCTTCCTCATAAAAGATGCACACATAGCGAAAGAATAAGAGTATCCAACTAAAGACTCACTGCTCTTCAGAACCCTCTTATGTCATAAATATGCCTTGGGAATTCTTGCAGGAAAGAGGATTCTGATCCCATTACAGCAAGAAACATTCAACTTGCCACATCAAAAGACAAAGATCTGATATCTGCTTCCTTCACCTTTGTTAATTCCTGCTCCTCCTGGTCACTCCATTCCCAGGGACAGTTTTCTACCCCAGTCAAGATCAGTCAGTGATCACAGAGAAATCAGTTAACACTTGCAGCAGGAATTCTAGAACTCAGCTCTTAAACAGTGAAGATCCTAAATGGCTGACGGCCAAGGGACACACATTCATTTACAAAACAACCTTGAAAGGACTGCTTTAAACCTCAAGTTGCCCAGTGAGACCTATGCCAACCCTCCCCCGTTAAATACACATATTTGCCCTGAAATGTGAATCACTGAGCCTGCAGAGATTCCATTTAATTAAAAAAACTCTGATAGCGAAGGATTAAAGGGATTATGCAGCCAGAAAGCAAAGTAAAAAAATTAAAGTCTGCTTTTGTGCGCCATTCATTTACTGCCTACGCTAAGTGGACGACAGCTAAATGCCAATGATTATTAGCATTCCTCTTAATTAGTCAGTGGCTCCTGCCCACACATTGAACTTCCACAGAGCTACCTGAAATTTGTCCTCTGATATCAGCTATGGACAGCGGAGTGATAAGCAATCCTAAGCCTCTGTGATAAAAACAGGAAGAATGTGTACACCAAATGTGAAAAGCTAGATAGAAATTTTTTTTAAAAAGCACAAGGACACCACTGACAAAATAGTTTTGTTCTATCACCACTGTAGATTGAAGTCCTTATCCTCTAGCTGTTTTAGACAATGAAACAGGGCAGACAGTAAAACAATGAACAGATAGTAAAATCTTACTAGGTTTCTAATAAAATGGTTAGTAGTAAGAAACTAATGAGTCAAAGCACCATGCAATTAGCAGAGTATGAAGTAGTCTCAGGCAGGGAAATCCAGAAGGTGATTCTTATGCCGTGTCCATCTCTTGCAATTTGCTGCTTTACTATTTCTGCACTTCTTCACTTTGGGCCAGAAAAAGTACAAGACAACAGCCTGGCCTGCCCACTCCATCATCCAAACTACTAAGAAAAGAATCAGCAATGAATTGCTGCTTCCCTTTTTGACATTAGTAGTACCAGGTTTTTTTAAAAATTGCATTTGAAGCCATAGGAGACAGAAATGTTAAGCTGGAATTCATTCCTTTGAATCCTCAGCTGAATAGATGTCTGTGTAGGCAGCCTCCAGGACAATAATTTGGAAAACCCCTCAATACTCTACTTCAGAAATAATGAATGGTGTAATTTTAAGAACAGAACAAGAGTGGAAAGTGGCACAGTATGCAGCAATCACACCTATCTCTGCAGCAGGATTAGCTTGATAATTTTTTATTACAACCTAAATCAAACCTCAGGAAGATGGTGCTATTGTTTTAAAAGGAGAAATACAGCATGGACAGCTGATAAAACTGTTGAGGAATACATTTAGTGCAGCCAGCTTGGTGTGCAGCTGCAGTGTGAGCTGCAGGAGGAGCTCTGGGTGGTGGCAGCCCAAGGCAAGAGGCACTGAACTGGCACCAGCTCCTTGCAACAGTGGTGCAGGTGACCAGACACCCAGAGATGAGACAGGAGCTCAGGAGAAAGAGAGGAAAGGTAAATTAGTACATGAAATGGAACAAGGCATAAGAAAGGACTAACATAGGGGCTGCTATAAAAGCCCCATGAAGCCCAAAAGCCTGAACAAAATGCTTTAGCTCTGATTTCAGAGATTTAAATGACATAAAAAAGGGAGGTCTTCCAAGCCTCTTATAATGAGAATAAGCCTTGATTCCTTCCAGGAAACCCAAGACATCAAAGGCCATAGCAGAAGGAAGAGGATCACAGAAAAGGGGGAAGCAGAGCAGATCACACCACTCTTCATGCAAGACCAGCTCCTGGCTAACGACTCCGTCCTGACCTGCCTTGCTTTGAGCCACACACGGTTGGGGTGCTCCTCAGTAGGCTGAGCCTCCAATACAGTTCCAGGGCCTGCAGTGATGCTGACTCCTACCAGGGAAGCTACTCAAGAAAAACCAATGCCTAAGGAACACACATATGGGTACTTCCTCCACGGTAAAAAGTCTCTTGATCATACTAAATCAATTCTTCAAAAAACCAGGTAAGAGTCACTTAGCCAAGAAACATGAGCATACGCAAGAAGGCAACAGAGATAAAACCTTTTTCAGAAGAGAAAAATAAAGGAAAAAACCAAACCCAACCTAACAGAAACAAAGCGTGAGCCCTCACAAACGCAACCCAAACACATGCACACTGACCCCCCAACATAAATGCACACACACCGACTCCCTGCAAATCCAGCCAAACACACAAACACATCAACACTCCCAAACTTATACATCCCCTCAAACCCAACCAAACACAGCAACCATCCAAAACACAAACACCCACCCCAAACCCAACCAAACACAAACACACTGACCCCCCAAAACATAAACACACATCAACACCCCCAAGCCCAACCAAACACACACAAACACACTGACCCCCAACCTCACCAACACACAAACACTGAGCCCCCCAAACCCCACCAAACACACACAAACACACTGGCCCCCAACCTCACCAACACACAAACACTGCGCCCCCCAAACCCAACTAAACACAAACACACCAGCAGCCTCAAATCCAACCAAACACACACAAACACACTGACCCCCAACTTCAACACACACACACTGACCCCCCCAAACCCACCCAAACACACAGACCCCCAACCTCACCAACACAGACACATTGACCCCCTCAAACCCAACCAAACACACCAACACTCCCAAACACAAACACATTGACTCCCCCAAACACAAACACACATCAGCCCCTCCAACACAAACACACCAACACCCCCAAGCCCAACCAAATACAAACACATTGACCCCCTACTTCACCAATATACACACATTGACCCTCCCAAACCCAGCCAGACACAGCACCTCGACCCCCCCAAAGCCAAACACACACCCCTGAGCCCCCCAAACACAAACACACCCGCAGCCTCAAACCCAACCAAACCCACACACCGACCCCTCCGAACCAAACACATACACACACCGA
>VWPU01016888.1:0-28794 GCA_013398955.1 Callaeas wilsoni
GTGATGGGGCAGGGATGTTGCAGGGGGCTCGGAGGGAACTTGTATGGGATGGGGATGCCAGTGGGAACTTGTATGGGACGTCTGAGGATGTCATGGTGGACCAGGGATGCTGCAGGAACAGGGATATTGCAGGACTGGGGATGCTGTGGGAAGGCTCTGAGGATACTGTGATGGGACAGGGATATTCAGGGGGGCACTGGGGATGCTGTGATGGCACAGGGATACTCAGAGATTGCTCTGAGGGTGCTATGATGGGACAGGGATGCTGCAGGCTCTGCGGATGCTGCAGGACTGGGGATGCTGTGGGGACCAGCAGGACCCTTTGGCATCGCTCCCTCCAGCATCCCTACGAGGAGGGGACAGGACCTGGCTCGGGGTGTTCAGACCTTCCTGCTTTTGGCAGCTGCTGTGGTTTGGGATGTAGATCTGGGCGGGCTGTGAGGAGCTTGAACTCATTCCAGAGACACCAGAGGTGTGGGGGCAGCCGGGTGTGCTCTGTTTTGCTCTGCATTCCCAGAACGTTTCACTAAACAACGTTCCTTCTCCTCGGGGATTATTAGCCGTGTTTGCCTTAGATAAGTTTTGCATCAAGCCCAGCTTGTGCATACAAGCCTGGGAAAAACTCATAAAGCTGTCAAAAAATATTATTTAAAAAAAGCTGGTATGTAGAGGGAAACATTGCGGGCAGAGCGGATTTTCCCAGTGTTTTCACCGGTGGAAGGGGCGAAGCGTGCTTGGTTTGGTGTTTTGGCACCCAAGGAGGAAGCTGGGGGGTGAATTTGGTGCTAAAATCAGGTCCTGATGCCCAGCAGTTTCCCAGCCCTGGGCAAACAGGGGTACTCAGGGCCCCCAAGAGCATCTCCAGCCTCCAGCTGCAGCAGTGGATTTCCCCTTGGGGCTTTTGTGGCCAGTTTTGCTAAGAACAAAACCCCCCAGGAAGCACAAAGCTGCTTTTTACTTTCCCCTAATTTTACTTTTTCCAAGCAACTGTAACATGTAAAGGGGTGAGACCCCAGTGCCTCCCTCCCCGTATGCTCCCACCCTTGAAGATCTAGCCACGGGTTTCATCTTCCCAAGCAGGAGGGGCTTGTAGAGCCAGAAATACGGATGCAGGATGAGAGCCAGGGTGTAAGTTGGGATGGAGGGTTGCTTCTCCTTCTTGGAGCCCCAGATGATGGCGGGGCACAATTATCCATGTTTTAGGAAGGAGAACCAGTCCAGAGGGAGAGAAGTGCTTTCCTAGGGGACCACCTCGCCTGTCCCCATCCCTCTGCTGTCAAATGGACACAATTTTCTTTTTCTAGTGTCCTGTCCCGTTGCTTTTAGTGTGGTTTAATTGTCCTTAATTGCCTTTTAATTGCCTTTCCTGCCCTTTTTAATTAATTGCTCTGCTGCCCTTTTAACTTCAGAAGCCTGTGACAGGGAAGGGAAGAGCCTGGCTCTTGTGGGACCATCTTTGGTCCCATTTCTCCTCAGTCTTGATACATTTTGAACACCTCAAGCCTGGTGTTCTTGGCTGGCCGAGGCGCAGGTGTCAGGTTTGTTAGCGGTGCTTCCTAGGGTAGGGAAGGTTGAAGTGGTGACTAATCCGTGGAGACTTGGATAGGCAGACTCGCATCAGGGGACTTTGTATCATCCAGCCTGGGCGTGCACATTTCCCCTTGGCTGGCATTTAACGCTCCTCTTCCTCTCCCGCGCCGAGACGTGGCTGGTGGGAGCCGGTAGGAGCTCGGTTAGCGGGTGGCAAAGCCAAGCCCAACTCTGAGCCTGGCTTAGAGCAGGATTCATCCCGGGAGCAAAGCCTCCCCTGTACCCCAAAGCTTCTCCCACGCGGTAAGTTCATTTTCTGTCCTTGCCGTTTCCTGGCGGGATGGGATGAGCCGATCCTGGGACGGCTCCGACCACGGCTCTTTGCTCCTTATTCCAGGAGCGAGAAGTTTCGAAGGAGGACAAAAGTGGCCCTGCTTCCCTGGGCAGCGTTTGTGTGGGCACTAAGCTCGCGGCACCTCCTTTTCCTGGGCCGGGATGGGTGAATCCAAGGCGTTGGAGGTTCCCCACGTATGTCGTGCTCTTCGGTTTGATCCTGCTCGGCTGCTCCTGTCCTTTCTGACTGGCTTTGTGGTGGCAAAGTCCTTTTGTTCGTACCTTCTGGTGCCAGGTGGATGCTTAAGCTGGGCCTAAAGTCTCCCACCATGGGATTTCATGGTTGAAACTCCACTGGGGGCTTGTTTTTCCTCTCTTAATTCCTTTTTTTTTTCCTTTGGCGTTTAACCTGTAGGGCTGAAGCTCCTTGGGAAGCACGGCTGCTTGCCTGGCTTTGATAAGCTCTCTAAACCAACCTTTTGGCAGCAAAGAAATGTGAATTTAAATAAACAAATCCCTTGGGGAACCCTTGCACCTGCTTGTCCACAGATGCAGATGGGCAAGCAGAGGGTGATGCCTCTTGGATGGGGTTTTGGGCTCTGATGGGTTTTGCCCTGATCCGATGCCGTTCCCTGTTTTCCCGTTGCAGGTGACCAGCCGCAATGAGAGCTCCGGCCCTCGCCTGATCCCTGTCCTGCTGATAAAAATGATCAACAAGTCTCGTGAGTCCCATAGGGGGTCCCGTCTGCCTCTGTCCAAGCAGGGATGGGGAGCCTGGGGAATTTCATTTTGGAAATCTGGGGCTTGGGTGGTTTGGGGGGCCCCAATCTCTGGATTTGGGCACCTGGAACCCTTTGGACTTTGTTGCACAAAAGTGGGGTGGAGGCACACGGAAAAAGGAATGTTTGCCTAGGCTTTGAGGCAAAGCAAGCAGGAGGAAACAAACGTCACAGTGGCTTTTCAACCTGGGACAAAACCACCTGGCTCATCTTAGAGCCACTCCTCTCTGGGTCATGGTGCCAGCCAACCCTGCTCCCCGAGGAGAAGGCTCTGCCATCCTGGATCTAGCTAGGGATGCTGTGGGACCCCACAGGCAATCATCCAAACCCCACGGCTGACGGTGGTTTTTCTCTCCCCCTCCCCTCTGGGCATGCAGGAGGGAAGATACTCGGGGTGCTGGCGCTGTTTCTGGTGATGGTTTGGTACTCGATCTACCGGGAAGACAGGTACATACAGCTGTGAGTGCTTCTTGCTCAAGTTTAAAGGACCTCCCGCCCTTTCCTTCACTGCCGGGAGGCGGCTTCTTCCCACCCATCCCGCAGAAGGACGCCAGGGCATTGTCTGGCTGGATACGAGGGGACTGGGGAGGTGGCAGCATCCTTGACTGCTGCTGGAGAATGTGGGACATAAATGAGGTTCCCCCTCGGTGCGTGGTGGTGGTTGGGCTCTGCGGGGTTTTTTGCAAATGCTGGTGCTTTTCTGAGCCCAGGAGGATGAGAAAACCCCGCTCTCTTCCCAGCGCCAGCGACGCTGCTGGAGACGGGGAAAGCAGAGTGTGAGGTTCATGAGCAGAGCAAGAGAGACCTCTTCTGATGCAAGCCCAGCAGATAAACACCCAGGCAGTTCTGGCCTTAAATCCGGCTGGAAATCTCTCTCTCACAGCGTGAATCCCACAGTGGGGATGCCTGGGGTGCCAGAGTCCCTTTTGCCAGGAGGGGGCTACAGAGGAACAGGCATCATTTGATTTAATTAACCTCTTCCTTTACAGCTTTTATTTCCCTGTACAAGAAAACAACAAGACAACGTGTCCTCTTGGGGAGGTGGAAAAGAAAGCGGCGCAGCTCATCGCGAAGTGAGTTTTGGGGCTGGGAGTAGGGAGTGGGGGGGATGCGGAGCCAGGACCCCTCTCCCTGTGCCATCCCTGATCCCAGTCTCACTGGCCCTTTGCTCCTTGGCAGCTACACGAGGGACCACCCACTGTTCTTGCAGCTGAAGGACTATTTTTGGGTGAAGACGCCATCGCTCTATGAGCTGCCCTACGGCACCAAGGGAAGTGGTAAGCCCGGCAGTGCTCAATGGGGTCTGTCTCTCCGTCCTGCTGCTGCTCTGGGGTTTCAACTTCCCTTTTCCTAAAGACATCTGCAGGTTGATTTTGTTGGGGAGTATTCCCAAGCTATTTTCTTGGTTTTTAGACTCAGCAGTGTGTACCTTCTCACCCTGGGTGCACATGGTGCCTCTAAAAGAGTTTAGGGGGGGCCAGGTTGTACTAAGCTCCAGCGACAGATTATCTGCCTGAAACCAGGATTAGCAGCAGGAGCAAATTCAGCAGGGACGGGGCAGCACCCAGGGTGTTGTGCTAGGCAGGAGCCGCCTTCCTCACCTTGTCCTTGCCCTTGCTTTGCAGAAGACGTCCTCCTGCGCCTGCTGTCCATCACTCACTACTCCATGCCCGAGAGCATCCAGAGGTAACGCCGGCGTGGGTTTAGCAGCTTTTCTATCTTTTTCTTTATCATTGCTCTCTTGGGGGGTGGTTGAAATTTGTCTGTTGTGGGCCCAGGATTTGGCAAAATGAACCTCCGCAACCCAGGGGTGGTGGATGGAGCACAGGAAGGTTTGGAGACTGGACAACACCGGGTTTAACCCCCTCGGGGGTTAAAATCAGCCCGGTTTTGGAACAGGGCTGGTTGAGATGGGGTTTTCTCTCGCAGCCTGAAGTGCCGGAGGTGTGTGGTGGTGGGCAACGGCCACCGGCTCCGCAACAGCTCCATGGGGGACACCATCAACACCTACGATATCGTGATCAGGTACAGCCCTGGGCCCCGCCCACCACTCCCTCCCCAGTGCCACCCGCAGCTGGGGCTGACACCTGTGATGTCCCAAAGGCTGAACAACGCCCCGGTCCGTGGTTATGAGCAGGACGTGGGCTCCAAGACCACCATGCGCCTCTTCTACCCGGAGTCGGCCCACTTCAACCCCCGGACCGAGAACAACCCCGACACGCTGCTGGTGCTTGTGCCCTTCAAGCCCATGGACTTCCAGTGGATGGAGACCATCCTCAATGACAAGAAGAGGGTGAGCGTGGTGGGGAACCGGGTCCAACTCCTCCCTGGTTGCTCCAGACTCCAGCTGTCATGCCACCCCACGCTTGGGGACATCTGTCCTCTTGCAGGTTCGGAAAGGATTTTGGAAACAGCCCCCGTTGATCTGGGACGCCGACCCAGAGCAAGTGCGCATCCTCAACCCCTACTACATGGAAGTAACTGCTGCTAAACTGCTCAACCTCCCCATGAAGCAACCACGGAAGGTCAAACAGGTAAGGGTGGGGATGGTTGGTCCCCCTGCACCCTCTGAGGGGGGACAGCCTGTCCCCGTGCAGCTCCCTGAAGGCTGTCTCTCTGTCCCCCAGAAGCCCACCACGGGGCTGCTGGCCATCACCTTGGCACTGCACTTCTGTGACCTGGTGCACATTGCGGGCTTTGGCTACCCCGATTCGGCCAACAAGAAGCAGACCATCCACTACTACGAACAGATCACCCTCAAGTCCATGGCCGTAAGTGTCTGCCCCACAGCTTTGTCCCTGTTCCCCCCATCTTTCCCCCAGCATGGGGGGTGGCAGCCCAGGAGAGTAGTGCCAGGATGCTGAATGGCGTGGGAGGTTCTTCCCTCTCACTCCCCTCCCATGACGGATGTTGAAGTCCACCTTTGGATGGTCATCATCCAACTTCTCTCTGAATGTCTTTGGAGGCATGGTTGCATCCAGCCCTAGGAGAAGGGCTCACGGACAGGGGGATCGGGCGGGGAGGATTCTTTCCCTGCTTTTGGGGGGCTGAAGTCCTCACTGGTGGGGTGGGCAAGGTGGAGGGTGGGAAGGTGGGAGGGGTGGAAGGAAAGCGCGTGGCCCCTCCTCGCCAGACTCTGGCGTCACCCCCTGCTCCCCGTCCCGCAGGGATCCGAGCACAACGTGTCACACGAGGCCGTGGCCATCAAGCGGATGCTGGAGCTGGGACTCCTCAAGAACCTCACCTACTTCTGAGGGCGGCGAGGCTGCGCAGGGACAGCGTCCCTGGGGCGAGGAGACAGCGTCCCCGGCAGTGAGGGGACACCATCCCGCGCAGTGAGGGGACACTGTGCTGGCGTGGCCAGAGTGACCGAGGGCAGAACATCCTTGTCACTGCTGTCACCACGCCCTGGGACTCTCGGAGCAGGGCCGGGGCCGGGGGGGCCGTGCTGGACCGCGGGTTCCTGGGGTGGGGCAGCTCTTGGGGGGCGCAGGGAGCCCGGCGGGGCCGTGGCCCGGCACCTTTTCTACTGACGCACTGAAGCCACCAAGGACTTGGAGGGGATTTTTGGGCTAGGAGGTTCCTCCCTCCCAGCAGGCCTGAGGGGGCGAGCCAGGGTGGGAGCCCTTGCCCTGGACAGTCTCTTTCCCTTAATTCCCTCATACACTGACGAGGGCCCTGCTGACGGGCTGATTTTGGGGGTCCTGGCCCCTCCTCCCCCAGGGAATGGGAGCCTTTGGAGGCTAATGTAGTCTCCTCCCTCCCCTGGGCCTCCCCCTAGATATTTAATTCCCCCCGTTTTTTTTTAATTTCCTTTTTTACTTGGCGGCCCTGTCCTGTGCCTTAGCGCTGGCGTAGGGACTCATCCCCACAGCCCCCCTGGGTGGGGGCATCCTGGGCTGCTTGGCTTCTGGGTCTGCCAGGGCCCTTTGGTGGTGCAGATTAATTTAATTAATTTAAATGCTTATTTATGGTGGAGCCTTCACCCAGGGCCCGCATGCCACTGGTGTCAGGGACAGGGGACCTTGGGTGGGCTGGCGTGCGCTTGGCTCCAGGGGTGGGCATTTGGGATGTCCCCCCACCGTGGAGGGGTTGACTGGTGCCTTCTCCCTGCTGGTGTAGGGTCCCCTCTGCCCCCATGGGGCTGCAGGTGTTGGGGGGACCCATGGATGGCACTGTTGGGGTTCATGCTGGCACCCAATAAAGTCCTGGTGAGGCTGGCATGGGCTGGGCGCTCCTGGGGCGTGATGGGGATGTGTGAGGGCGTTTTGGGGCTGTCAGATGCAGGGAGGGTGGCCTGTCCCCGTGCCCTTGTGTCCCCACGTCCCCTTACCTGTTGTGACACCCCATCTCCTGGCTCCCGCGCTGGGGTTGTGGGGTCTCAGCTGCCCCGTGCCTCAGTTTCCCTCCACCACCGGCCATTTCTGCCCCCATGGGGCCTCCCCCAGGAGGCCATGGCACACCCAGGCTCCAGGCCAGGTCTGTGCCGGGGCGGAGTGTCAGGGAAGCCGATGTCCCCGCGGTGGCCATCAGCCCAGGCGTGCCACGAGAAACACCTCTTGTATTGACCGCGGTGCCGCGATACAGCGTGGAGAGGCCCTTCCCGGGGGGTCCCTGTCCCACCGATGTCCCCCCCATCCTGTCCCACATGGCGGGACCCGCCCCGACCCCCCCGAAACGGACTCTATAAGTATGGACACCGAACACCACGAAGGAAGGGAAGGAGCCGGGTGGGAGAGGGCAGCGGGAAGCGGAGGCGAGCGGCTGGGGGGGCACGGGGGTGCGTGGTGGGGCCGGGGCCATCCCCAGCCCCGCGGAGGGGACGGCTCCCCGGGGCTCAGCGCGTCCTCGGCGGGGTTGTGCTTAGCATGAACCAGGGAGGGGGGGATGCTCGGCCGGTCCCCTGCCCCGCAGCCCCACTCCGGGGGGGCTGGATCCGGCCTCTTCCCACCGCCGCTGCCGGCGGGCGCGACTGTCCGAGCACGGAGCCACGGCGCCCACGCGGAGGGTCCCGAGCGTCCCCGGAGGGGCTCAAACGTGCGTCTGCATCCGCCTCTGCAGGGGCCGGCTGGGGTCTGAGTTTTGGGAAGACGACTGGGAATGGTGGGAGGAGGATGCGGAGGCCTTGCTGGCCTTGTCGAACTGCACGTAGCCGTCCTGCTTGCCGCTGCTGCTGATGCTGCTGTCGCACTGGGTGTCGAGGAAGGAGCTGCTGTCGCTCATGGAGCCGCGCTGGAACTCGCGCTCGCACAGCTCGATGGAGCTGCTGCCCATGCCCAGCACGAAGCGCTGGCTGTAGTCGTAGAGGCGGCTCTGCCCGCTCAGGGTGCTGTAGATGTTGGTGAAGGACATGCCCGTGGGCACCCGCTGCTTGCCGGCCGGGCGCAGGTCAGCCGGGCAGCCCGACAGCGAGATGGTGGGGGTGGAGTGGTGCTCCTTGAAGGTGTTCACGCTGTAGTAGCCGTTGGTGGGGTCCTGGGGAGTGGGAAAAGGGAGGCAGGTCGGTGGTGGCTTCCCTGGGCACCGTGGCATTTGGGGTGCCCACCCTGCCCATCCACCCGGGACATGCGCGGCTTATCAGAATCATGGAATATGCTGAGCTGGAAGAGACCCACAAGGACAATCCAGTCCAACTCCTGGCCCTGCACAGACACCCCAACAATCTCACCCTGTGCCTGAGGGTGTTGTCCAAACGCTCCTGGAGCTCTGGCAGCCTTGGGGCTGTGCCCATTCCCTGGGGAGCCTGGCAGTGTCTGACTGCCCTCTGGGGGAAGAACCTTTCCTGATCTCCGGCCTAAACCTCCCCTGGTACAGCTCCAGCCGTTCTCTCAGGTCCTGTCACTGGTCACAGAGAGCAGAGATTGGACCTGTCCCTCAGGAAGAAGCTGCAGACCCTGATGAGTCTCCCCTTGGTCTTCTCCAGGCTGAACAAGCCAAGTCACCTCGGCTGCTCCTCATATGGCCCCTGCAGACCCTTCCCCGTTTTCACAGCCCCCTTTGGAGGACACCCTCAACCACCAAACGGTCCAGCAATGTCCTCTTGTGCCACCGGTGGATTCCACTCTGTTCAGCCCCCTCCAGGCTGGGACACAAGTGCCCCTTGCACCCCACCGTCCTGGCACCACACCTTCATGTTATCCCCCAAAAGCTGCTGGGGCCACAAAACACTGCCAGCATACCAGAGCCTCTCTCCCTGCACAGGGACAGCCTTCTGGGACAGGCCACCACCAGGGACATGGCCCAAGGACAGAGTGTGGCAGCAGCAATGCTGGGTGAGGCATGAGCTGGTTCTGGGCATGGGGAGGGGTTCCCAGCACCCTGGGGTGCAGCCCCTCTGCCAGGAGTCATGGAGGGGCTCTGAGCCCATCTCTTCGTGAGGTGGGGACAGAGGCAGGCCCCAGGATCCAACTCACCTTCAGATTTTGAAACTCCTTCTCCTCCTCCTTGAGCACCTCGAGCTGCTTTAGCACCGAATCCTGCTGGAACTCCCCCCGGTCCATCTAGGAAAGGAGGCAGGCAGGGGTCAGCACCCCAGGCACCGCCTGTCCCCCGGCTGTCCCCATCACCCCCCGGCTGTCCCCATCACCCCCAGGCCGTGTGGGGCGAGCCCCACACCCATCATCAGCCCCACGGCACCGGGAAGCTGTCGGCGCCCAGGGGTGCCCCAGCGGTGTCCAAGGGCGGTGGAGCCAGGTGGACATCCAAAACTCACACAATTCCCTGAGTTACAGATTGTTTTGCTCTGTTTAGGACAGAAAAGGCTGGGCTGATGCAGAAAACAAATTATTTACCGTGGTGAGGGTTTGGGCTGCACCTTCACCACGGTAAATGGTGGTGCCCAAAGCAACACCCCCAAAATGTCAAAATGTCCTTTTTTTTTTGTTTCCCTTCTTTTCATCCTTTCCTCAGCTGAACTTGGCTGCCTCATTAGTTTTCCTTTGAAGGCTGGCTGTGATCGGGGGGAGGTGGGGAGGAGGGGCAAGATGCACATTAATTACACCACGGCTTTAATTACCCTTCCTTCAGCACGCGGGGCTGTGCAGGAAGCAGAATAATTATCAACCAATTTCTCAGTTGCCTTTTTTTAGCTTCTCCCGTATTCACCGGATGCCTCCAGCTCAGTTTCTCTGGGATCACAGCCCCACATCAGCCCCAAAATCCCCTTTTATTGCCCAAATTTTCTCCTCTTTAAGATGGTAAGTGGCTGTGGAAATTCACCCCGTGGCATTTGCCGTTCATCTCCTGAAAGCCTTTGATGTGGCTGTTAAGGGCAATAAATTAAAGCACCTGAGTTTTCCTAGGGAAAAGAAAGCCTGTATCAGCCATTGATTTACCAGGATAAATACAAGTGTCCCAGAAGATTAAACGAGTGCTGCTAAAATGGGATGTGGAGGGTTTTTTTTGCTTTGCCAGCCCCAGCGACCTCCTCCATCCTCTAAAGCATCTCTGCAAAGGCAGAGACTGGGGGTGTTAACCCTATCGAAAGGGTTTATCAGGTCCCAGGTCGGAAAGAAAAGGAAAAACCACTTATCCTCCTTGGATCTGGCTTTTCTTTTTGTTGGCATGGGTAACCCAGGTGGGCAGGACCGAACCCAGAGATGGAGGGGGGGAAGGGAGGTGGGAACCAAGGGGACAGTCCCACTGTGCCCAAACCTCCCTGGAATTAATGTCGGCTTTGACAGCGTGTTTGAAGCCATTTTACGTTGCCTCTTGAAATGATGGTGGGAATGATCCAGGCGCTGGGATGCTCCTTGAGCCCCGAGGGGACCCTGCCTGTCCCTGGGGCTGGCAGGATGCTCTGAATTCGGCCGCACCCCGTGGATTTGGGGACTGCAGGGAGTCCCCACGTGGGGTCCATAAAGCGCCGTCACATCACTGAACCTCCAATTCCCTCATTACAGCCGGTCATTAACTTCACCTTCGTTAAAGTTTTACACCATTAATTAGTGGGTGGTGAGCTCCTCCTTAGTATGATTTCTGCTTTGTCATCACTGAGTAAACACCGGAAAGGGACCGAAGTTAACTCCAGTTCACTCCATCACCAATATTAATGGGGATTATGAAGGGAGACAGAGAAATACATGGAAAAAGAGACCAGAGATGTCTGAGTGCCCTGGCACGGGATGCCCTAGTGCCATTCCTGGACTTTTTTCCAGAACCATGGCTTTCTCCAGCTGGGTGACAGCACCAATATGCTCCGGGCCTCGGCTGCAGAGCTGCCATGCAGATGGCTGGGGATACACCTGCCTGGTAGAGCCACGTGCCCACCATTCCCCTCCTGCCAGCGCCGTTCCGACCCTGGGAACCTCATGCCAGGCCTTAATCCTGCTTGGCACTGCCAGGCGCCAGCAGCCTTTGCCACCCTCAGAATAGTGGGGCATTGCGGGTGGGATGTAAAGTCCTGCCCATTCCCAAACCTCGCCAGTCCCTCCTGGATGAGCATGGCTGAGGGATGTGACAAACTGCATCCCTGCATCCCTGACTGCCAGTGCCTGGGTTTCCCCCACTGCAGGCTCAGGGACTCCCTCGAGATCCTGAAGCATCCCCTCAGCTTGGCTGTGCTGGCTCCCACGGCCCAGGGAGCGCATTCCTGCAGAGCAAGGCTCCTTCTCAGTGTCACCGAGCGCAGGGAAACACCGGATGGAAGCAGCAGGCAGTGCCCTGCCTCCTGCTCCGCTCTGGAAATGCGGAGCTCTCCCGCATTTCATGCCACCAAGTGAAGCCTCTGAGATGGAGAATCCGACAGGATATTAAATTCTTGGCTTTCATTAGTGGACACAATATGTTTTTAAAATGCTGCTCCAGGTCCCTGAGTACCCCCAGACCTGGCTCCAGGTCCCTCCCCCAGCTCGCTCCAGTTTTAATTACAATATTTCCGGCTGGTTGGGTAATTGGATGCCACCCGGCAGCACTTGTGCGGGCCAGACGTTACCAGGGTGAGAGATGTTGATGAGCATGGTCGGACAGCGACTTCCTCTGCTCCCAGGGAGGAAACAACCCCACGAATAAAGAACCCCTCTGGGAATTCCCAGCTAGAGGAAGCTTTATCACCTTCAAACACCGACTCTGGCCTCGGTCGCCCAGTGATGTGAGCTCCCGCTGGGGTGGGTGTGGCTGCCCACAGCAGGAGAAGCTGCAGCGCCTTGTCCCACCTCTCCCCAAAACATTGCTTTTGGATGGGGTGCTGCTGGATGGGGTGCGCTGTGTGGGAGGCATGTTCCCCGGGCGAGGCTGGGTGTTGAGGAGATGCAGCCTGGCTTCAATTCGGACCTGGCTCTGCCACCTCGGGGTTGCTGGTGCTTCCCAGGGTGGCAGTGGCCGCTGGGCACATGGAACATATCCCAGCCCGCGGGCACGGGAAGAAGGCAGAGAAAGGGATGCTGTGTCCACAGGTAGGAATGAGCCTCGCTCAGAATGGAAATTCTGCTTCTTTGATTTTTTTCTCTTCCACAAGGATCTGAGCTCAGCACGGGTCTGGAAAAGGTGTCTGGTGCTGATCACCTGTGAAGGCTGTGAACAAACTAGAAACAGCCCTTGGAACAGAGGGATGGCTTTTAGGAGACAGGAAAAGATAAACCTATCACTGGATTGATTATTTTGACTGTTCCACTCCAAATATGAACCAAAGGTGATTCCTGGATCTGCCTGCCCACAGTGGATCCCCTCTGATGGAAGGGATGATCCAGAGACGGAGATCTCTGGGATGCCCCTGCCTGTCACTTTGGGATCGTCTCTGACTGCTCATGGCAGTGGGGGTGGCTCCTTTGGGATTATCAGCCCCATTTCACAGGTGGAGAGGCACGGGGTCTGATCAGCCAGGAACAAACCCAGCCAGGGTAAGGGAGGAGGCTGTGCCACGCCAGAGCCGAAGATGCCCTTCATCTCCCTCCTCACAGCCCGGAGCTGGTGTGCACACAATGCATCCCGCAGGAGGGAGAATGCGGCTGTTGTGGTTTATTTTCCCCAGCATCAGACCCTTTACGAGGCTCTTTTGCCTCCAGCCACTAGAGCTGGCAGCCTTTTCCCTGCCCGTAGGCACTGCCTGGCAGAGCAGCTCTGGGAGCAGGGGGTGGGAATGGCGCTGAGGCAATGTGAACATATGCAAATCAGCCAGCGTGACGCGTATCCTAAGGTGTTAATGAATTTATAGATGCATGAATAATTACTTGTGAAAAGCACGGTGAGCTGCCGAGGTCACAGATGGCTGGAGAATGACAAAACAACGTTTGGAGGGACGGAGAGTCACGCTGGCACTGTGCGGCCAGGAACGCTCCGGCAGAGCGGGACACGGTGGGAAACCGAGGAGCAAAGGCACGTGCACGGTGCTGAGCATCCTGAAATCCAGCAGGAGCGGGTCAGGCTGTGCTGGACTCAGGGGCTCGGCCGAGAGGCCGGGATGAGGTTCGGATGGAGAGCAGCGAGGAGCTGTTTGCCTGCGTGGCTGCTCCTCGTTAACATCCACATTAATGATCCTGAGCCCCCGGCATGGCAATGAGTTGCTATTAAACTGCAAGGTGTGATGAACACTGGTGAGGGCGAGGAGATCATCTCAAAGGATGGAGCTCTTACAGGACGCTCAGAAAAGGCAAATTGGGAAGCAGAGGAAATAATGCTGGTGCTGGGAGGAGGGAAAGCTGCAAAATCCCAGGGTGAGGATAGGGAGCTGCTGGGCATTGCCCTCCTGCTAGAGAGGTCTCATTGCTGCTCATCAACAAGAGGAAGCTTTTAACTTGATCCTTCATTTCACTGACAAAGTTGGAACATTTTATCAGGAATCTGTTTGGATCCAAGGCTGGGTGTCTGATGGCCGGAGGAGAATGCCCACACCGGCTGTTGGACACAGCAAGGAGGTGGATGAGGGAGAGAGGGGGTCCCTGCAGACTCTGAGGAGAGAAGGAATTGGGGAGGATTTCCTGGGAATGTGCTTGCTGAGGGCAGATGAGGGTGGGGATCCTGCCGATCCAGGCAGGGAGGGGGCTTTGAGGCCTTCTCCCTGCAGGTAGGATGTCCCAGCCATACCAAACTCTCTCAGCAGCAGGGTCAGAGACCATGGACCACCTCCTCCAGCTCCTGAGCAGCGCTGATCCAGCGATGTCACTTCCAACTGCTGTATTTTCAGGAAAAATGCCTGGATTTGGCCAGGAAAGGAGAAGAATTGCCCTCTTCCAGTCCAGCCAGGCTGTGAGCCTCTGTTGTGTCACATCCAGCTTTGCCTTCCCTGTTCGCACTTAAACACTTCCTTTGTGCTGTGACCAAACCACCTCTCACCAGCCTGGCTGATAAACCCAGGAGTTCCACAACCTCACCCTGTAAGGCATTTTTTCCCGGCTCTCAAACAAATGTTATAATTTTTTTCTGCACCATTTCCACCCTGCCAGAACCCTCATTCAACGTGCCTGGCACAGCTCCACGCTGCTCCGCTCCCAGCCTCGCCACGGCACACGTTCATGTGAAATCGCCCCCTGGCTCCTGCAGATAACCTAAGAAAGTCCCCAAGATGGGTTTCCAGGATCCTGTGCCTGACCTCCCATGAGGTCTGGAGCGGGATTTGGGATAATCCCAGATGCCCCTGTGGGAGCCAGACCTGGGCTTGGCACTGCTGATCACACACATGATGTCCAGGGTCCCATGGAGAGGAAGCTTCTCATTCCCCTTCATCCCAGCAGATTGCTCCAAGCCCAACCCCAGCCTCCTCTGTCCTTCCAGCCTTGCAAATCCCACCATGGACTTGCAGATTTCTCAGGGCAAAGCCCTACTGGGAACGAAGGGTCTTGCACAGAAACCTCAGCGGTGCTGGCGTAAGTTGCCAGATCTCCACCTCCTCCTGCTTCCTTGTTTGGAGGCTCTCTGGCAATCCTGACCATTTCAGCAAGCGATTCCACCCTACGATGCTCAGCCTTACCTTCCCACCAGACATTCATGGAACAGCTTTTGCAGGCTGTTTTTTGCAGTCCTGTTTTTTGCAGGACATACAAGTGCTGCCCCAAAAATGGCGAGTTAGAGGAGGAAAAAAACATCCCTAGCCTAGAAAGCAGCCACTGGCCTCTTCGATCCCTTCTCTGTTTCTCATCTGCTCTATAATCTCCTTTTTTTACAGCCACTCGCCTTTCTTTGCCATTTTTTAGCTTCTATTTGTCACCAGCAAGTGAAAGCGAAGGCAAACTGGAGCTGAGACCCAGAGAACAGTGACCACAGCAGCCAGAGGGGCTGGCGGTGAGGACGCACCAGTCCACGGGTGCAAGCTGAGTCTCCTGGCATCTCAACCATGCACCTCTCGCCCTGCTCGTGTCTGTGGGTCCTCTCGGGTGAAGGCAGTGGCCTTGGGAAGGTGACACCTCCCCGGCTGTTACAGACCCAGGTGCAGACTGGCCCCACGCCCCGGCGTTCGGGGTGTGCATCCAGCCCTGTGCGCACACTTGGTGCTGCCCACGGAAGTCTCTGGGCGCAGCCCTGCCGCTTAACGAGCTCCTTATCACCTCGTGCTCACCGTTGTGTATCTCCCTGCCCTCCAGCAGCTTCCCAGGTGTGAGGTGGCAAATGCAGCAATTAGCCCGGCTGGCAGCTGGACCGCTGCAATAAACCCCTATCAGCTCTCCCTCCTCATTAGCCAAGTTTCACTCGAGGAGTTTTTATGGCAGGAGGATGTGGATCTCGAGAGCAGGATTTTTGGAAAAGCATCTTTGCCTTGGGTGGTTATTACTGGGCTGAACGACACGTGCCTGGGCTCATTACCATCAAACTTTTGCCCGGAGCAATCGCTCAGGGAGGGGAAGGAATTCCTTACCATCAGCTGCTTGATGGTCGGGTGCTCCTCCGCCTCCCTGCCCGAGGCCGGCTCCTTGTGCACTATCTCCACGCGGATGTCGTTCTTGGCAGAAACCACACCCTTGAGATCTGGGAAAAGAGGGAGATGGAGAAAGGGGTTAGTCCAAGGTAACGGTGGAGCTCCTGCAGGGACCTGGCTGAGGATGCCTGGCAGCACCAGGGAAAATAAATCCCGCTCAGCAAGCCCACTGGAGAGCTGGAGGAGCAATATCTGCTCTGCCATAAGTGTTGGACAGCTCAGACTCCTACTGGAGTTCCTCTGGGAGCTCGGTCGGCCTCTGCCACGTTCACGGTGCTGTGACGAGGGGCTGGGCTGTAGCAGAGGTGCTCACACAGGGAGCGGGATCGCTGTCCAGCCTGCTGATCCGTAGGAAATACTGCTCCTGAGGGATGGACCAGCTCTGCCCAGGCCCTAGGAACCCCTGAGAAAAGCCTCCCCCAGTCTGGGGTGCAGACAACACATGAAAAAGGCCAAGCAATGAGCACAGACATAGCCAGGGACGGTTTTATCATCTCCAAGCAGCCTGGAAATGACAATGAGAGAAGAGAGAAACATTCCTGGAGAGACTCCCTACCTTCCCTGAAGGTGTCAGGCGTGCTTTGAACAAGTCATTTTAGCAGAATTAAACCACAGACGTGGAGCAGCAGGAGCAGAACGGCGGCGCAAAGCCGAGATGAAAAGCAGAGATGGAGGCAAATCTGAGCAGCGAGACCTCAACAGCTTTGAAGCCGGCCCCCAGCCACAGATCTGGCTCTCACCTCCCAGGATGGCTGTGCCAGCCCTCCCGGACCCAAAAACTGCCTTGAACCGCCGGTTTGTCAGATCTACCTCCAGCTCACGGACCCAGCAGCGCCCTGCCAAGCCAGGATTGCTGGGATCAGTCCAGAAAAGGCTGGACCCCCTGGGAGGTTTATTGCTAAACCAAACTGAATGATGTAACCCACACCAGCTTGAAGCTCCATCCTTGAATTCATCTCTCCTGGCATCGTCTGTCCTCGACACCCGCTGCCCCCAGACCGCTCCAAGTCTCAGGGCATAAGGCAAAGCCTTTCATGGGGAAGTTACTACAGCTTTTTTTTAAAAAATGTTGTCCTGCTGGGACCACGTTCCTGGTGCTGGAGCCTCCATCTTTAATCACAAGGAGAAGCTAATCAGTGTCTTGCAGCTCCTCTCCCAGGAGTGTTCCCCCTTAAATAACTCTGGGCCGTTAAGTCACTGAAGATACAACAACAGATGTGCAGTAAAGTAAATTTTTTTTCTTTTCCAGAGCCTCCAGGCTCGGTGTGTCTGCACCTGGTCCTTTTTTTTTTTTTTTTTTTGCTGCATTTTCCCAAAACATGGTCAGGAATTGCCTGCCCCATTGCTGTTAGTTGTGGTCGGTGGCCAGGTCAGGAGATTCCTTCTCCAGAGTTACTGCGGGGTCACTGTGTCCCCTCCACACCACTGTTCCCGCAGCCTGCACCAGGATGTTGTTGTAAATCATGGCACAATGCTCCAGTATTTGTCTTGGGAGAGGAATCTGCAGTCATCCTGGCAGGAAGTGAGTCCTCCTGATATCCAAGTGCTCTGTCGATCCCATCATTCCTGAGCCGATCTCTGTAATAACTCTGCACATCGCACACCACTAACAGCGATGAAATTCCTTTCCTCACCTTTCAGCCTGGTGTTCTGACCCTCCCGCCACTGGAGACAGCGGCCACAGCATTCAGTTGGCATCAGCACCTCAAAACTGGGGTAAAAGCCCGTCCACTTGGCACATCCAGGTCCTTCCCTGCAAGGGTCTGCACCCTGAGCATCACTGGGGGTCTGCTTCAGCTGCTGATGCTCCCAGTTCCCCCCAAACCCAAGGAGAGTCTCTGTTTTGGTGGCTTCCAGTGGCTTTGGGAGCCAGGTGAAGGGGAACTGAGCAGCCTCAGTGCCACCAGCACCCCATCCATGGATCTCAGGCTGGGGAATCCCACCTGCACTCTGGATTTGCTGCTGTCCCCAGCTGGGTCTGGCTCTTCCCTTCCCATAAGGTTCTGGGGAGGGAAGGGAGATCAGGGCAGGGATCTTCACTGATCTCGAGTGATCTCTTGCTTATTCTGATCCCGAAGGGAAGTGGCAAAGAAGCCTTGTGGGGAGCACAGGGACCCCTGCCCTGGCCTGGGGATGCTGCCGACCTCTCCCCAGGGAATCACACTGCCAGGGGCGCAGCAGAGCAGGGAAGACGCCCAGACCCAGCAGCTTGTGGTGTATCAGAGACCCAGAAACCTTTTCTAAGCAGGACATCAATGGAAGCATGGCAGAGGAAAGGGACTTCAAACCCTGCCACCATGTCCCCAGTGCCCTCTTTCCAGAACCTATCTTCCCAGCCCTGGTGAGGAAAATGCCTCTTCTTCCTGATTTACCAATGGGATAAATCACACAAGGCATTTGGCTGGGATGGCCTTGTCCCCTCCTGGCTTTCCCCTTGAAGAGCTGCCAATCCTTGCACGCCTCCAGCTTGTGAGAGTCTAATCCTGGCGTTTTCAGCACGTCTGGGATCTGTTGTCATGGCACTCCTGTGAAATCGTGTGTCCTGTAAGGAGCCCTGCACCATCTGGTTCCATCAAATGAGAGGGAAATAATGAACCGCACGCTCTCTGTTTCTCTGAAGGATGTGGCGTGGGGAAAAAGCAGCCCATGGACATGGGAACAGGGCTTGGCCCTGCTTCCTTCAGATGCTTGCATTGTCCTTTGCTGCCAAATGACCTCCATGACATCAAACTGGCCTGGTCTTGCATCTTGTCCATCAGCAATCCTTCCCCAAAAAGCAAGATTAATGACTTCCCCCATTTAATTTGTTAATTCTCGCTAATGGAGACTGTGAGAGTTCAAAAAAAAGGGATAAAACAGGGAGAGGCATCATTATCACGCTGAAAATTAAACACATTTCTGCAGTGGGGGGCTGTGTGTCTGTACTGCATCCAGGAGCTGCCTGGTGTCTTTGATGGCTTTGTAAACCATCAAGGGGGGAAAAATAAAAGAACAACAACTGGGTTTTCTGGCACACACGTGGAGAGTTTGGCATCCCGGAATCCGTACCACGCGTCTCACGAGCCGGGAGCGGCGCCAAGGATCTCCTCCTCTCCCCAGAGGCTTGGAATGCTCTAGACAATGACACTCTTCTCCCTCCTGGTTTGGTGCCTTTTCATGGAGCCAACAATCCTCCTTTAATTTCCCGGTGTCTTTTTAATGAGACCAGACAACGGCACACTGTTCCCCCCTCCTCCTCCTCTACCTGCGTCTCTAATGTCACTTTAACTTGTATTCCCACTGCAGCCAGACTCCGAAATGCACAAGTCCTATGAAAAACCCCTCTGCTGGCTGTCATTCCTGCTAGGAATATGCATGTCAGGAAAATTGGAATTAAAACAGAAGCAGAACTGTGGAGGGTTTTTAAGCACCGATGTGGCACAGTGAGGATGCTTCTCCCTCTTGGACATCAGGATTTCTCCAAGGGAGGGATTAAGAGGTCCCCTGCACGCCTCCTGAGCTGCCTGTGCTGCTAACAGGGATCAGCAGTTACCCTGGCATGTTTTCCATAAACCCTTCCCTTTTCCCACAGGGCTGCCGTTTGCAGCAAACGCTTGGCAGACCAACATGAGAAGCAGCTTGTGCTGAGAAGTAAACTCAGGCTCTGATTTTTCCCTGGTCCACTCGATTCACCCTCTCCCCAGAGTTCTCCCCCCAGCCCTCCCAAAGGGGTGCAGCGTGGCGGGGGTGACACTTACTCCTCTGGGAGCGGGCGCAGCAGAAGGCGACGATGGTGGCCATCAGCACCAGGAACGCCACACCGGCCCCCACGGCCACTCCGATGATCACCGCCATCGGCACCGACTCTGCAAGAGGAAGGAGAGGAAGCATGAAGTGGGATGAAGGTCCCAGAGGGGGCTTTTCCCCCAAGGACCCACCCCTGGCTAGCGGCAAGAGGCTCGGTGATGAGCCCGGGGAGGGTTTTGGGGCCTCCTTCCCTGCTCCCCCATCCCTGCCTGGTGATGTCGGCACGGGCTGCCTGTGGGACACTGCAATTTGTACAACCCTGCTCGTTCTGTGCCTCAGTTTACCCTGGGAGGAGAGGAGGGGGGAGCCAGAGGAGCAGATTAGAAACTGCTCTCGTTAGTGCCCTGCAGGTTAATGAAGGAGCTTCTCTAAAGGATGATGTGCAAAAGAAGACCGTGTGTTAATATTATTAAGAAAGAGAAATGGCATCCGAGCAGGCTGATGGATGATTTAACCCAAGTCATCATTCACAGCCCCTGCCTATTTTATATCCCAGTTTCCTGCGTTTTCCCATGGCTTATCAACTGTCATCCTTCCCAAATTCCTGAGGGTGCTACAAAGACTGGGACAGGAGGGATGGCCCATGCCTGGGCTGAGCACTGCGGGGTGGGATGTGCGGGCAGGGTCTGTGGGAGGCAGAGCAGGGGATGCATCCTCACATCCTGCTGCCTACAAGAACCCTGTCACTGAGTTCCTGGCAGGGCTTTTGGGCTGTGGCTCAGCCAGAAAAGCTGATTTATCTACGCAGGCCCTGGCAGCAGCTTGTGAGGTGTGGGGAGGGCAGAATGGGAAATCATGTTTATGGTGAGAGGGTCAGATTTGGAGCCCCAAAGCCTTGTTATCCTCCTGCCTGTCTCTCCAATTCCTGCAGGCACAGCTCTGACTTTGCAGTGGGTGTTGGGTTGGTGCTCCCTGGATTAAGGAGGGGCAGTGATGGGCAGCACTCCCACTGCAGGACACCACAGCTGTGGGTACCACAAATTGCCTTCCTTGGCTGGGATGAAAAGCTACTTCCCAAAGACCTTCTCCCCTAAAGCTGCAGGTATCTCTAGGTCCCCATTCCTTCTCTTTCTAAGCGCCCTGTAGGATCTTGTGAACCAAAAGAGGAATAACCCTGTCCAGGATGACCAGATGAGCTGGGTGAGTGCGTCGTTACAAATTTCCTGGGCACTTCCTTGGAAGGTGTTTTCTCCTTGGAGCCCTTGCTTTGGAAATGGATTGGGATGAATTTATGGAAAAATGTGTGCAGAGAGGTGGTTCTCCTCAGAGGTCTCTAGGGGAGGACATGAATGCTGCTGGACCCTGGGGACACAGGGGGTTACCCAGCTGAGAAGCAAAGCCCAGGGATTATCAATTGACTGGGTGATACAGGAACCATTTCCCATTGCCCACTGGTGGGGAGCTGGGGTTGGGCACAAATTTCATCCCGGACCTGAGACCACAGATCCCACCTGTGCCTTTCATCCTTCCCAAGGGGCACGCACGCTTACTGGTGGGACTGGGGGCAGTTGTCATTCCACCAGCATCCACTGGGTAGTCAGCAAAGGGTGTCTTCCTTGTTACCTAATCCCAGGTGGGACAGGGGAGTTCTAAAACCACTTCATGGTACCCTTAAGCCATGGCTGTGGGGCTCCTGGGTCCTGAGCCCTAATTTGGGAACCACAGGGTGATAAAAATGTGGTGCTGATTGAGTTTAGGCTCTGCTTACACTTGATCAAAAAAGAACCAATGTTTCTCACTTTCTGGCTTCTCATGGATTTCCTGCTTGGACCTGCTGGTCCCTTGATGTGCCACATGTCACTCAAGCTGGGCCACTGGTGACATGACTCAAGTGGCACTGAACCAATCCATCACCAAACCTCTGAGGGTGCCCAGGTGGTGAAAAGGCAAATCCCTGCAGTGCTCTGCTGCCTCAAGCTGGAGCTCAGGGAACAGGTGCTGTAGCTGGGTCCAGCTGCCTCGGGGAGCTCACCCTAAAATCAGCATCCTCCAACACAGCAGGAAGAAACCAGGATTTTCTGAGGCTGCCTGATAGGCAGCGCTCCTGCCAACAGTGGTAGTTCCTCATGGGATTTTTTTGGCCTTCCCAGAGGAATATGGAGCAAGGAGGTGGAGAAACAGGAGCCTGGAGGCCCTGGGAGGGCTGGCTGGCTCTCAGCTTTGAGGGAGTGGGATCTGCAGGGCAGAGCTCAGAGAGAAGCAGGTGGTGATGGGGATGAAGGTGATGGAGAATCATGCAGGGAATGGGGGCGGGGGAAATGTCCGGGGCTCTCCTGGGCTGGGATAAAGGTAACTGCAAAGGGCAGTGACAGGAATGGTGGGGATGGTAAACTGTCCTGTAGGGATGGGCGAGCTGAGGAGGGGCAGATTGCTGGCTCCCCCAGGAATCCTGCTCTGGGCCACAGGATGAGGAACCACAAGGGCAGTGCATCCTGCAGCATCTGCCCCAAGATCCATCCAAACCTGCTCTGCTGCCAGTGGATGCTGGCCAGCACTCTCTCACGATGCCGAACCAAGCTGATGTCTGCAAATGACCCTGGAAACATGTACTTTCCCCTCTTTGTTTTTGTCCCAAAGCAGCACTCTGTGGGACCTCCGCAACATTTTAAACACGGCTGAGTAACAGCATCCCCCTCCCAGTGACTGGGGAGCTGGGGCACAGAAAGTGCTGGTTTCCAGAGTGGGTCAGTGGCACAGGGGAGACCGGACCACTCCAGCTTCCCAGTCCTGCCCCACTCACTGCCCTGCAGCTTCCCTACACCCCTTCCTGCCCTGCCTGCCCTATGGAAAGCTGCCGGGCCAGGAGGAGGACGCCAGGCCCTCAGGTGTGGTAATGGCTGGGGACAATTCACATTCACCGTCAGCTCATGATTTCCATACCTGCTTGAATACCAGCTCCTGATTTCATTTCCGTACCTGTTTGAAAATAAAGCAAGTGTCCACAGCCTTGCACAGCCCACGCGCCCACCGCAGCCTTCCTGAGCGCTCAGCCCTCTGCTCCGCTCTGCTCTGGGGCGGCCCCGTGAAGGGGATGGCCTCTGCCACCCTGCGGTGTCCCCCTGGCCTGGGCAGGGCTGTCCCCCGGCGTGGCCTAGCGGGGGTGCCTGGATGTGAGCTCGGAGCCGGCTCGGCTGCCCGGCCACCCTCCAGCGGGACCCAGGCTCGCCGCCGAGCGCTCCCGCTGACTGGCAGGCGACCTGGAAAAACCACTGGCTCTGTTTGCATTGGAAGAAGCCCAAGGCTAATTTTAAGGGGTTCATTTAGCTCTGATTTAATCTGGACGCCAGCCTTGCCTATAAATCACGGCTTAATGAGAACAATCCACCTGCCTGCCCTGGCATTTAATAAAATAGAGGAGTACTGGAGTTCCTCCAGGAGCTAAGCATTCCTCACACAAGCCATCTCCCTCTCTTGCTGTGGAGAGCCCAGAGTGGAATTTCCCTGGCCATCTCCTGGGAATTTCCAGGTGTGCGAGCTCAGCCCTGTAAAGCGTGCTGGCACTGTGGCTGGTGGCCGGGATGGAGGGTTGCCACCAGCCCAAATGCCTTCCTCCGGCTCACTCCCGTCACCGTGGAGCAGTGGGGTCTGCTGGGAGCAGCCACTCCTGTTTCTCCAAGGCTATAAATGATCCAGCCTGGGGCAGTGACATCACCATGTACTGTGGGACAGGGAGTAAGGGGTGCAGGATCAGCCCGTGCCCTCCAGCTTTAGCAGGACAGGTAAAATCAGGAATACCTTATCAGCCAGAGACTTCACAGGGCTTGTCCCTGCTCCTGCCCTGTGCCAAGATCATGTGCCCTAAGGATGCAATCCTACAGCTAGCACAGCTGGAGCCTTGTCACCATCCTTCCTAATTTCCTCTTTGGCATCCCAAGAGCTCTCCTGAGCACCTCCTGCCTCTCACAGCATCTCCCCACTCTCAGCCCAGCCAGGCGCTAATTCCCGCTGCCCACCAGCCCCACCAGACCCCAGCAGCTCCCCAGCAGTGCCCACCTTGCTCCTTGAGCCGGATGATCTCTGTGTCGGAGCCGAAGCTGTTCCAGGCGGTGCAGTTGTAGATGGTTTGGAAATCAGCCCGGACAATGTTGCTGATGGTCAGTGTGGAGATGACCCCCTCGTCCGTGCTCACCGTCTCCACCGTGTAGCGCCCGGAGGTCCCAGATTCCAGGACGTTCTCCTTCCAGGACCAAGCCTGCCAAGCGAGAGAGGGGTGAGCCCGGGGCACCCCGAGGTGTTCCAGGCACAGGCAGGGGTTCTGCTGTGCCCCAGGGCGATACTCACAATTCGGTCTGGCGGCGGAGTGCTGCGGATGAAGCACTTGATCTGCCCCTTCTGGCCGTGCAGGGCGTGCTGGGTCTGGGTGCTGGAGATAATGGGGGGCCCTGTGGAGACAGGAGAGGCTGCTGGCACCCCATGGGACTGGTGGGGATGGGAGGTGTTAGGAGAGCCCCGGATGGATGCTGAGGTCCATCTCTGAAGGGCGGGGATGGAGCAGCAGCCCCATCACTTCCTGTGATGAAGAACATTGAGTGGAGGCTTTGGGCTCTGCTGGGTTTCTGCAAAGCCCCCACAGAGCACCAGGGTCCCCCCATCTCTGTACCCATCCCTGGTGTAAAGGATCCTGCCCCCATCTCCTTGGCGAGCCTGGCCTCTGAGAAGGGCTGTTTGCTGCAGAAGCAGAGCAGGATCCCATCCCACCTGCTGTTCCTCTTCTGTGCTCTCTCAGATTCATTAAGCAACCATTAAACTAATTGCTCTCCAGGGCATTAAGGAAGATGTGGTAGAGAAGTTTCTGCTGGAAAACCTTGACAGCCATCAGCTGGGCTCTCCTGCGGCATTTGGATCGTGGCAGGAACCCAGCCTGGGTGGGAAAGGCTCTTCCTGAGCCAAACACCTGCTGAGCCAGCTTGGAGTGGGAAATGTCCTTGTCCTGCCTTGATGAACATCCTGTGGTTGGGAGAAAAGGGGTGGGAGAGGAGAGCATGGCTTGGTGGGATCGGCATGTCCCTCACTCTTCTAACAGCCCTGATCACCCCAGGGGAGCAGCACAAGAGCTGGGATCCTAATTGCTGTTTATTAACCTCCTTAATTAAAGCTGATTTGCATTGCCATGAGTGGCTTGCTGCTGGCAGAAAAGAAAACAGCAACAACTGGGCTGCAGGGCAGGGAGAGAGGGGCGGCAGGGGCTGGCAGAACTCCCCCTGCTCCAGCTCCAGAATTTTGGATGTTCACTCCGGGTTGTCACACCTGGTTTGGAGTACATCACTGGGTTTATCAGTAATACAGCCTTGTGGATTTTTTCCCATTTTCCCCACCTCCCTGCCCTGCACCTGACGTGTTCCTTCAAAAAAAGTCTCAGGGATCTGGGGTAAAGTGGGGAGAAAAATTTGCCTGGGTATTCTTGCCTGATTCTCATCCAAATCACCCATTTATAAATTTCCAGAATGTGCAAAAATGTATGAAAATGCTAAATCCTTCACTCTCATGCATTTGTACATACAGCTGCCATTTGGAATTATCCCAGTACCCCCCTTCTGCACCAAACTTGCACACTCCCCACACACTTCCCACTGAGGCACAGCCCTGTCCCTGCTTCCTTACACCGCTCCAAGGGGAGATGGATGGAAAACAAGCTCATTGAAGCACAATTCACTGACCAGTGACCACGGTTCTGGCAGCTCAGGAAATTACTGCTGGAAGGGAGCTGCCATCAACATCAGGAATAGCAGGAGCTGGGCGTGAAGGTCAGGACTTGTTTTGCTGTAATGGGCATAGCAGTACGGTAGTGGAAACTGTTGTGCCCTTTTTGATCGAAGAAGGCCAAAAAAAAAAGACACTGTGTTGTGTTTTTCCTCTCTAAATGCTTAAGATGTTGTTGTAGGCACGATCCCAGGGTGTGAGTTCCCATTTATCCATCGCTGAAAGCCCAGCTTTCCGAAGGGTCTCAGGGGAGGTGACTCCTTGCTTTGCCTGATGAGCTCCTGTGGTCGTTGATGCTCCTGCTCACCTGATGATCCCAAAGCCAGCAGAGGCAAGAGCAGTGATGGGCTCTGCAGGCCAGGCCTAAACAGTAATAAAAAGAACCATCTCCTTTCCATTTTGATGGTTGTGTGTTACTTATAAATTCTGGAAGTGCTCCAAGACTGGGTGACGCTAGAGAAAAATGGCTTAATAATCATTAAAAGGATCATTTTCCCCAGGGCGAGTGGATTTTAAATGGCACAAATGCCAATGGCTTTGGCTTTTATTATTGCTTCAGGAGTTCAGAGTCGAAGGCTTATCATCATGATAATAGTGGATGACTAAAGACTATTTGTGAGATGAACATGCCCAGAAATAATAGCACGAAGTTGCAGCCTCTTTGCATTCAGGGCCGGCGTTTGATTCTCCACCAAGCTCTGGCTCCTTATGAAAGCTGCCAATCTCCAGCTTGGCATTCAGCACCGAGTGTGAGACAGCCCACAGGCAGGGAAAAGGCTCTAAGCAATGTTGCTATGGATATAAATGATGGAGCTATTGGTGGAGGTTATTTTTAGCACCTCAGTGCCAATTTATTTGTGCGGTCCTGGCGGCTCACACAAAAGAGAAGTCTGAGGTGGGAGCCTTCAGGAAAGAAAGGATAGGATGGCCTTGGCTTCTCCAGTCTGCTCGAGTCCATCTAAACCTTTCTCCCAAGTACTCAAAATGGTTTGGCAGGAGAGTTTTGTTTAACTCCTTGCTTTCTGCAGAAGTCCTGGGCTGGCTGGTTCTGCCTGGTATTGCAAAGGACCATCACAGAATGATTTGGGTTGGAAAAGACTTAAAAACCCATCTAACTCCAGATCCCCTGCCATGGGCAGAGACACCTCCCACCAGACCAGGTTGTTCCAACCTGGCCTTGAGCCCTTCCTGACACCATGATGTGCTCCTGACCAAGTGGGGTGGCAGCTCAGCCCCTGCCCTGCTCCCAGCTCTCAGGCATGCCTGTCTTCCCTGTTGGGGTGAATCCCAGGCAAATTACATCCTGAATTAGTCACCTGGAGCTGTCCTACCCTTCCAACAAACCGTTTCTTGCAGAGCAAGGTGGGCAGGGGTGGTGGTCCCCGCGCAGCAGCCCCTGCCAAGCCCGGATGATGCAGTGACAGATGGGACTGCTGGTGATGGCCTGTGAAGGTGACCTTGGGGGGTTTCTCCTGCCAGGGTGGGAGCTGTGACCAGGCTGGATGCAGTCAAGAGCATCGAGAGGCTTTGGCTGTAAAGGCAGCTGCTGCTGATTTATGATGGCACCAAGTTCCTCCCTTCCCTCGAGCCTCTGCCGCTCCGGCCCTGCCAAATGCTGCTGCTTTGCGTAATCCTCCTTCCCACTCCCCAGACCCTGAATCCTATCTGCTTCCTTGCAGGCTGCTGGCCTTGGCTCTGGCACGGGATTGGGCTGCCCTGCAAGCACAGCCCTGTCTGGTGAGGCTGGGTGAGAAGGGCAGGAGGATGCTCTCCCACCCCAACATCATCCTGCCATGATTTTGGACAATTTTGGGAGTGGATGGTCCGGTGGGACCACAGGCTCAGAGTGGGTCAGGTGATCTCTCAGCTGGGATCTCTGTGCTGGGTGGGATGGATCAGCCCCCAAAGCCCACGTGCCCTGATCACGTGTGGCCAGCCCAGAACACAACTTCTCAGTGCCCGATTTTTCTGTGACAAACCCCAGCCCGCAGAGGGAGGCATCTGGTAATACTAAGACAATTGTACCACCCTCTGGATTTAAAATCACTTCAAAATATGAGGCATTCAACTTCCCCCTTGAATTACATCAGAACAGGCTTCCAGCAGAATTCATTAGCTGGATTAGATACACTGCGCCGTGCTCCGGAGCTGGAACTCTGCTCCCGCTGCAGGACAGGCTCACAAGCCCCGGTACGTGGTGGATGTTGGATGTTGGATGTGGGGATGCTGCTCAGGGGCTCGGTTGTCCTCACTTGGAGGGCCAGGAGACCATCCTGACCTGGAGGTGTAGGATTCTCCCTTGGTCCAACACCTGTGGTGACACGTCCCAACGCTGTCACCTTTGGGGTGCACCAAGCCTCCAGCAGCACATCCTATGGGATGGGATGGGATGTGCAGGCAGTCAGTTCCTGGGAGATGCTCAAGGCTGAGAAGTGAACCCCACGCATGGATTTCATTTGCTCCCCATCTGTTTCCCCAGGCATGAGCTGCAAAGCTCTGGAGAGCAGCTTTTCCAGTTGGTGCCGCACGCTCTGAATGCCCCGAGCCTGTGGGGAGCTCTGCTCTGCACTCAGGGCATCCCTGTGCCTGGTAGGTGTCAGGGAAGGAGCATGTTCTTTGTGCTAATTTGTTGCTTTGTTTTCCGTGAGCTCATTTAATTGTAATTAAAACCCAGCAGCTGCTGGGGAAGGAGAATGAAGGCACGGAGGAGCTGAGTCCAAGTCGAGGGAGTGGTTGGTTTTCAGTCCCTTGGCTTCCCTTTCTAGGATAATAGAAACGTGGAATAGCTTGGGTGGGAAGTGACCTTTCAAGGTCATCCAGTCCAACCCCCTTGCCATGACAGGGACATCTCCAGCTAGATCAGATTGCTCAGAGCCCTGTCCAGCCTGTCCTTGAGTGTTTCCAGGGAACTGGGGCATCCACCATCTGCATTATCTGTGTTTGAAATCAATGCTTGTTGCTGCCTGAGCTGCCTCCTGCTTATGTTCTTCTCTTGTGACAGTGAGTGGGGAGTGAAACCTGCCAGTTTGTCATGCAGGTGAGAGACAATGCAAAATTCATCCTCTGCTTATGCCACTTGCAGCCCGCCTGCCTCTTTCCCTGCCATATTTATGCTGAAATTTGTTACCAGCTGCTGCGAGGTCCTGGCCAGGACATCATTAAACTCCAGAGCTCTGGGTGTGAGTCCAGGGCACATCCTGACACGGTGCTGGATGAGCCCCAAGCAACCACGGAGGTATCGTGACAGGAACCCTGACAGGAATCGTGGCAGGAATGTTCACAAGTATCCTCACAGGAATCCTCACAGGTATCCTTATGTGGGTTGGAGAGTGATTAGGCTGCTGGTCTTGGATCCAGACTCAATTCCCAGCTCTCCAGGTGTACAACAGAGACAACAGCACTCTCCGACCTTGCGAGGGTTTTGCAAGATTAATCTATTAAAGATTTAAAGCTGCCAGCTCCCAGCTACTCAATAAACCCCTGTTGGTAATAAGGAACCGCACGGGGCTGAGCTAATGTTCATTTTTTTTGCTTTAACTTGTGCATTTCCAGGCAAAAAATTGCAAAATCCACTTTGCTCCAATTGCCTGGATCCCTGATCCAGCTGGAGGAGGGATTTGCTCCAAAAGAAAATATCCAAGGGGATAATTTGGGAACAGGAGATGTCAGAGCAACAGGGTCAAGGCAGGAAGGGAATGGCTATAGGGAAGCAGGAGGGAATGGTGGAAGGGAAGCAGGAGGGAATGGTGGAAGGGAAGCAGGAGGGAATGGTGGAAGGGAAGAGGAAGGAATGAATGGAGGAAGGGAAGCAGGAGGGAATGG
>VWPU01016888.1:29855-41703 GCA_013398955.1 Callaeas wilsoni
ATGGTGGAAGGGAAGTGGGAGGGAATGAATGGTGGAAGGGAAGCAGGAAGGAATGAATGGAGGAAGGGAAGCAGGAGGGAATGGTGGTAGAGAATAGGAGGGAATGGAGGAAGGGAAGCAGGAGGGAATGAATGGTGGAAGGGAAGCAGGAATGAATGGAGGAAGGGAAGCAGGAGGTACCGTTGACGGTGAGCGTCACCTCCCGCTCCCCCGCGCCCACCCGCGGCACCACGGCTCGGCACACGTATTTCCCGGCGTCTTCCTGGCGGACTGACTTCAGGATCAGCTTGTTCTCATTGCTCAGGACCTGAAAGAGAGGAGGGGGGGCTTTCAGGTGGGCCATGAGAAATTACAAACAAAACAAATGACCTGAGTTACAAGAGTTGTGTCACCAGCTCCTGAGCATCCTTGGGAAAGCCAGGTGGGTGAGCCCAAAGTCTGGCATGGCATGGAAAGGAAATATCACTTCTGTTGACCAAAGAATAAAGAAACACCCCAGGGTTTTTTGGGGGGAATTAGAAATCCTGTTCCTATTAATTTGAATTTTTACAAACTCCAGTTTTGCAAGAAGTTCAAGGTACAAGAGAAAAACGTTGGTGGCTGCAGTGACACAGGCAGAAAAACCTCAGAAAAAACCACAGTCCACATTTGCGCCTCCACATTTGCGGGCACAGGGGAGGCTGCTGGGGTTGACTCAGGGGTTTCAAGCCCAGAAGTGGTGGGAGAGGTGGCAGACACCTTGGAATGAGGTCTGGATACCCAGGGAAATCTCAGCTGGATTTGGCCAGCCCCCTGCTACGGACTGGCTGACAGTGTCTCAGCCCTGTTGCTCCCCTGCCCTGCTGTGCAATGAGCAGCTTTATTAAACTTGGAAAAGCACGGAAGCCAAGGGATCTGGCTGAGGCTGTCAGCAGGATCTTGGCACTGCTGGGTTTGAAAAAAACGTGCAGATCTCAAACAGAGAGTGGTTTCTGGAGCAATGACTGGGAGTGAACTCCCGATTGCCCTTGGCATTCTCCCCCAGGGCTCTGCAGGTCACAGCCCATCATCTCTCCTCCTCCTCAGCACCCAGTGCTGGGTGAGCCTCTGGCTCCGCCGGTTTCTGCTCCCACAGCTCTGGGAATCAGCACTGATGCTGTGATTGGATGTGGATCTGGGTCTCCCTGCAGCAAGATGGAGGTCTCAGCCTTAACCTGGCACGAGGTAGAGGCACAGAGGGTCAGATCCCTTTTAAACCCACTGTGTTAGCATTGATTGCAGAGTTAGCCATAAAAATGCCTGTGTTTACTCGGCCTCAACCTCTCTTTGGGCTCTGACTTGCTTCCTTTTGTGAAAAAAGGAAAAAAGAAGGCAATCTTGAGGGACTTCAACCTGGCTCTGAAAACAGAGGGGCTTGGGAAGAAGCAGCCATTATCCCACATCCCACTGGGATGGCTGAGTGCTGACGGCTTTACAAAGCAGCATCTTCTGCCAGCATCCCTCTGGGAAGATGAAGGTGGCTCTGGTGGCTCTTGTGGCTCTGGTGACCAGCATAACCATCTATGCTGGGTTAGACCAGCTGGAGAGTCTGTCCTGAGATCACAGAATCATGGAATTATTTGTCTTAGAAGGAAACTTGAAGACCATCTCATTTCCATCTCCTGCCATGAGCAGGGACACCTTCCCATATCCCAGGTGGCTCCAAGCCCCGTCCAACCTGGCCTTGGACACTTCCAGGGATGGGGCAGCCACAGCTTCTCTGGGCACCCTGTGCCAGGGCCTCACCACCCTCACACGGAGAATTCCTTCCCAATACCCCATCTATCCCTGCTCTCTGGCAGTGGGAAGCCATTCTCCCCTGTCCTGTCCCTCCATCTCTTGTCCCAAGTTCCTCTCCATCTGTCTTGGAACCCCTTTAGGCCGTGGCAGGGGCTCTGAGGTCTCCCTGGCGCCTTCTCCTCTCCAGGTGAGCACCCCCAGCTCTCCCAGCCTGGCTCCAGAGTGGAGGGCCTCCAGCCCTGGAGCATCTCCGTGGCCTCCTCAGGACTCGCTCCAGCAGCTCCGTGTCCTTCTGATGTTGGGGCCCCCAGAGCTGGACACAGCACTGCAGATGGGGTCTCATGAGGGCACAGTGGAAGGGCAGAATCATCTCCTTCACTCTGCTCCAAGATGTTCCAATGTGATGGAACTCAGCTGGAGGGAGGCAGATGAAAAGGGAGAAGAAGGTGGCTGTGCCTGGGCGCTGCTGGATAGCGAAGCCAAGCCCTGAAGCGGGCTGGGGCAGGAGCAGGAGGCAGCCCTTGTTCCCAGCTCCTGCAGCCACCTCGAGACAGTGGAACAAGAGGCTGTGTGTGAGAGCCTACAGTGATCACCTGGAGAAGCAGCCGGGCAGCTGTGGGATGGGAAACCACCCAGGAATTACTGACCCACTGGGATTCCTTTGCTGCTTCAAGCCATCAGCTCTCCCAAGTCTGTAATTTCTTCCCAGGAGATAGCCTTCACCAAGGTCATTACAGTTTGGAAAACCCAGCAGTTAATGCCTCAGTGTCCCCAGGGAGTGGAGGAGAGGACTCAGCCCCTTTGTGGGGGTCCAGCTCTCCAATTACAGCCTTGAGCTGGAACGCAGTGTTTCCTCATCCCCACATCTGCCCAGCTGAAGCTGGGAGATGCTTTTCAAACCCAAACCTGTGTGTGCTTCCGAACAAGTTTCACATCTCAGCCCTCCTTCAGCTTCTTCCCATGGCTTTGCTCAGCCCTCCTGTCTGTAAAGAGGGATCAGAGCATGTCCTGCCTCCCAGGGCTAACTGAGCTGCGATTACGATTGGCAAAGCTCCTTACGATTTTCAGTCAAAAGAGATGTGGAGAAGTCTGCTGGGACAGATCCAAGCTCCTCCCTGGAGCAGGCTCCAGTCGACAGCAGGGAGTGCTGGAGTGAACGTGTAGGGATGTGAGATCCCAGGCCGGGGGGCAGAAAGGGCCATCCCAGAAAGGGCCATTCCAGAAAGGACCACCCCAGAAGGAACCACATGCAGGTGAATTGCAGAACTGCTCCCCATCAGTGATGCTCTGGTTCAGCCCTTCTGTCCATCATCATGGAAATAAATTCCCCCACTCTCAGGACCCCTTTGCATTTGGAGGAGCCAGCATTCATCCAGCCAGGAGCTCCCAGGCCACGTGGGTTCTGCTCCATGAGAGGCGTCCTGCAGCACCCCATGCCCTGAACATGCCCCCTGCCCCGCAGCAGTTCTTACCACGCCCGAGCCTCGCTTCATCCAGACGATGGTGAGAGAGGGGTTCCCCGTCCAGGCACAGTTGAACACCGCGTCCGAGCCCAGGTCGACCAGGAGGGACTGCGGTTCTGTTGCCATCCTGGGCCCAACTGCGCAGAGGAAACTGGAGTTACTGCCAGTGATGGGCTCAGCCAGACAGAAACCCTCAAACCAAACGGGTCAGAGGGAGCAGTCTTGACGGGACCCAAATAAAGAAAAGCCCAAGGCAGGTGCCTGCTGCAACTCCAGAGGAACCAGCACCCCAGGGACCACCCCAGGAGCTCACAAGGAAATCACGGGTCCAACCTAGAGAATTTACACAGTGTGAGCTGCAGGAGCGCCCAGCAAGTCCTGCCACCCTGGGCAAGCCAGACTGAGCTGTGTCTCCTTCCTGCTGATTTCCAGCAGCTCTGCTGAGCCTGGAAGCTGGACTCAAGCCAACAGGTTACTCACAGTAGACATCCACGGTCCTGCTGATGTTTGTGCTGCCCAGCGCGTTGGTGACCTCACAGGAGACGGGCTCAAAGAAGAACGTGTGGTCCACGATGGTTTCGTAGAAGTCACCGGAGGCTTCCTTTATAACCTGTCCTTTTTTTGCCCACCTGTAGAAGAAAACAGAGCATCGTCGTGGTGCTGTTTTGTGTCTCTTGCCATCGCCATGTGTGGCTGTCACAGTGCTGGGGGCAGCACACCCAGGGTGCCCTTGACTTCAGAAGGGACATGGACTTGTTCTCAGCATCGTCCCCTTCCCTGGGCATGTAGGGACTACAGCCACAGGTTTGGGAGAGGGGCCATCAAAGAGATGTGTATGTATACCCCTACCGAAACCTTTCCAAAAGAAACCAAAATTCTATTTTCCTGTTTCACTGGGAATACACCTCATTGTTTAGGATTGTGAAGGACCTCAGTGGTGGGAGGAATGGGACATGGAGGGTCTCTGCTTGATGAGGAATGACAGTCCCCTCCTGAATGCTTGCCAACAGCACTGCTGCTCCTTCCACATCAAAACCACTAAAAACGTTTTCTGCTGCCCCCCACTTTGCCCCTTTCCTTCCTTTATTTTTCCCCAGTCACAGAGAACTTTATCCCTTTAAGGCAGCTGAAATAACATTTCCTGAAAAGCCAAGCTGGCATTTGCAACACTGCAACTTGCAAATTGTCTTGGAGAACAAGCTGTCAACTCAGCACTTGAATTAAGCCCTGTTTGCCAAACAATGAGCAAATGTGACCTAATGGGGCACCATCTGGCAACCTGCCACTCGGGAACGGGTGGGAGAGGCGGAGATGCTGTCAGGCGGTATGAAACTCCAGCCACTCTTTGGGGAAGGGAAAAAAAGCCTGGGAGAAAACATATAATAATCCTCCCCAAACAACTGACAGGTAAATTGGAGGGAAGAGGGTTTCCCTGAGGAGTCTCTGCCTTGTTGTTTTGGGGCTGCCTTTCTGGTGGTGCTGGATGGGTTGGGAAAGATGCAGGCACTGGGAGCTGGGCTCCGGAGAGAGTAAGCAGCCGCGGAGGCTGCTCCGCACACGGGGTCGGTGGGGTGGTTTTGGGAAAGCTGTCCCCTTCAAGGCAAGCAGCATCTGCTCCTGGTCCTCCCAGGGATCTCCTGCTTCCCTCTGCTTGTTCCTGTCACTCTGCCATGGTTCCCCACTGCTTCGATGCTGCCCCAAAGGCAGCCAAGGACAAGTGGAGCTGCAGGGAGGTCCTGCTGCAGGTCCATAGGCACTGATGTGCCTCAGTGGGGCTGGAGAGAGCGGAATGCTGGTCCATGGCAGGCTGGAGAATACCCTGAGTGCTGCCAGAGTCAATTCCCCGAGCACCTGCTACTGTGAACCTCACTGCCTCCTGCCCGTGACCTGCTCAGCCTCCCCCGTGATGACACACCGCTCTGAGAGGAGTTTCCCGGGTGGATGGAAGTGATTTGTATGCACTGACCTGCCCTCGCCTTCCATTTATCTTTGCACTTCTAAGAGATGCTGACTGGCCACTTCAGCTTCCCTCCCCTGCCTCCCTCCTCCCTGGCTTCCCCCTCCAACAATTAATCAGGAGATGCCCGTTTTATTCCTAGGGCTGCACATCACGTGTTAATGAGGGAGGTTCCGTTTGGAAAAACCTGCACAAGCAGAGCCTTCCAGGTGCTGCTCAGAAGGTCTGAATGGTCAGTGATGCTTTGGTGACGCCTTTCTCCTCCCAGAGGGAATTGCAGCCCAAGCCACGCAGCTTGTTTGGGGTCAGCCTCAGCATCCTGCTTCCCTGCCTCCCGATGGATCTGCCTTGCCCTGCTGCCTCCCTGCCGCAGGAACGCTGCTGCCCGTTGTGGAGAGCATCTGCCAGGGCTGTGGCAGCAGCTGGTTCCTCGGGGATGGGGCAGGAGAGGGACAGGGGGATCTGCCAGAGGCCTGGTACCTCATCCCCGAAGCTTTGCACAGCTTGTGGGGTGGAGAGGAGACTTGTTCCTGTTGTCTCCTGTTTGGTTTGCTGGTCCAAAAGGCCTGAATTCACATCTCAGGAACTGCAGATGAATGAAAGCAAACAAGGAAGGAAGGTACAAAGCTAGAGGGACAGGGAAACTCCGGCTGGTGAATGTGGAAATGCCCCATGCTCTTTGTCAGGAATATTTCTGCTCCATTAAGCTCCTTTTACAACTTTGTCCCTCAATCAGCCGTGAGCTGATTTCCAGCATGATTTCCAGCCTCTGGAGGGGCTTGTTCTGCTCAGGTGCTCAAGGGAGGCACCAGGTACATGAGGCCATTTCTGTCAGCAGTCAGTGGGACAGGCCGTGGCACCAAACCTTTCGGACAATCCAGAGCTTCTCTCGTGCCAGGCAGTTCCCTGGTTATTTAGCACAAATCCACCTTCCCTGCTGTGCAAAGCACAAGAAGGAGGCTTCAAGATGAGGATAAAAACGACTTGTGGGCTCCCTGGGTCATGTCCTTGCACCTGCCTGCAGCTCATCCTCCCAGCATTCCCGGAGGGCACTGGGAATTGGAACAAGATGGAGAAGTGTCTGGAGGTGGGTTTGAGCTAGGCAGACTTCAGGATGTGGCAAAACAGAGAACAAGGTTTCCAAGAGCTGTTTGACATCGCAGCTGCTTGGGAAAACACCCCCCAACAACCGTGGCACGGTGCTTTATGGATTTGTTCAAAACCCATCGCTTCTGCAAAACTGGATTTCCCGAGCGCGGAGATGTGTCACAAACAGCAATTTTTCCTGCTTCAGCAGAGATCAAGGTTCTTGCTCCAGTTTTCCGAGGCTTAACATGGCTAAATCAATGTGGCTGAATGAGCAGTATAGATCTTTTATAATGTCAAATTGGTTTTTAATAATAGCAGCTGATAACCCTCTTGTAAACCTTCCCGTGATGGGCTCGTGGACAGCCAGAAGGCAACTTACTCAGGGTTTTAACGAGCCCATAACATGCCTTGCTCACCTATTAACCATTCAGTCGTTATTTATAAACAGAATCTGAATAAAATGGAGCAGAGAAGACGGGAGGATGCTCCTGCAGCCCCATCCACCACCTCCACTGCTGCGGCTCTCTGTGATTTCTTCTTCCTGTCTCCGTGGCCGTACTGCACCAAGCCTGGCTCCCAGCCAGCGCTCCTGGTCCTGCCAGCCTGGAGAGCAGGGGCTCCTTTCATTTATGTTGTTCCCTTGAAGGTATTTATAGATTGCAAATGTGCCACCCAGGGTCTTTTCCAGAGTATATAAATTTACCTGCTTTATTCATCTCTCCCCAGATGACTTTGCCACTAACTCACCTGTCACTGCTTGTGCTGATTTTCACCCTTGGCCAGACTCCACTGCAGGGGCTACGCTGGGCTGGGGGAGCTCCTCCTGTGCCAGGAGAGGGGTGAGGGTCTGTCTGTGGGGATCCTGCCCATAGGACCTGTTCTGTGACTCCCCTGGGCTCTCCAGGCTGAACAGGCAGAGGGAATGCCATGGGACCCATCCCAGTGCCCCTGTGCCTGTGATACCTTGGAGAGGCTGCCCTGGAGCAGCGGCTGGGCAGAGTGAAAGGATAAAGGGCAGGGATTTATGGAAAGGCCTTCCCAGGGCGCGCCTTGGGCAGGGCAGGAGTCTCGCAGCGGCTGCACCCAGGATGGACACAGCCACACGTTTTTAGGACAGATAGAAGTTCTGTCCATTTGCATATCAGAGGTTAATTGTCCAATTCCAGCTTCAGGCAGTGCAGTCCCATTCTCTCAGTTTGCTCCCCTCAACTCACTTTTGTTTCCATTTCTTGGGGCCTGAGACAGTGAGGTGTCCTTGATTCTCAGGCCTGGAGAGGAATTGTTGTGTCTGACCCAAATGGGAAAAGCAGTTGCTCACACTCTGTATGGAGCTGAGAGTTACACACTAAAGAATTGCAGGATTACAAATATATGAAAATATAAAAGCTAAAATCCTAAGGCATCCCCTGTCAGGTGGTCCCCACAGGGTGACAGTGGAGTGTCTTCATTTCCTGTCCTCTACCACTGACAGGCACCTTTGGAGTACCCAGCTCCAAATTCACCCCTGCTCCCACTACCCCATGTCGTATGACCAATGCAAATCATAGAATCATAATCCCAGAAGGGTTTGGGTTGGAAGTGATCTTAAAGCTCATCTTGTCCCATTAGCAGGGACATCTTCCCACATCCCAGGTGGCTCCAAGCCCCGTCCAACCTGGCCTTGGACACTTCCAGGGAAGGAGCAGCCACAGCTTCTCTGGGCACCCTGTGCCAGAGCTTCCCCACACTCAAAGAGAAGAATTTCTCCCAATATCCCATCCATTCTTGCCCTCTGGCAGTGGGAAGCTATTCCCTGTGTCTTATCCCTCCATCCCTTCTCCCCAGTCCCTCTCCAGCTCTCCTGGAGCCCCTTTAGGCCCTGGAAGGGGCTCTGAGGTCTCTCTGGAGCCTTCTCCTGTCCGGGTGAGCACCCCCAGCTCTCCCAGCCTGGCTCCAGGGCAGAGATGTGCACATTTTCTCATCTTCCTTTCTCTTCTCCAAGCACCATCCCAGTCTGTGTCCCCAGATGGGCATTTCTTCCCCTGCGGGCTGGGCTCATTCTGTTGTTTCCTTTCCCATATTTCTAATGTGCTTTTGTTTTCCTCTGGCCTCTCTGGAGGGAGTACCAGGTGCCTCCCAATTCAGTATCTTCTGCAAATTGAATTTGCTCGGGTGATGGAAGAAAACAAATTTCAACCAGGAAAGAGATATTTTGATCCAAGTTTCAAAGGGGTTATTACAGTCAGCACTGAAAAGCTGGTGATTAAAGAATGAACAAAAAATAGAATACCTGCACTGGGTCCTTTTAACACTGAAGAGGGAGGGAGGAACTTTTCTGAGGAGACATTCTTCAGGGAAATAGCATTTTTCTGACTCCATCAATTGCTTCCCAGCTAAGACTACACACAAGCAAATAAGAAAGGACAGTTTGGGATTTGTCAGCTCCTAAACAATGCTGGGGCTTTGTTTTGGTTTTCGTGTCTTAGTGTTTTTTCCTCTTCACCTGCCAAAAGCTGGGATGACACACCTGTGCTTCTTCCCAGGGTCTCAGTGGGATTCTCAGCTGCGTCTTCTTTGGCACAAGGGGTTTTACCCGGCAGATCCATCCTTTTTTCCCATGAATCCTGTTCCTGGCTGGGCCTCCCGGCTGGCGGAGCCCCCGAAGAGCTCCCCACGCTCACAGTGAGAGCACGGCAAACCCCAAGGGCTGTCAGTCCGCGGAGGATCGTTGCTAACACGCTTCATCCGCCCGAGCGCTGCCCACGCTCCCTGAACGAACACCTCCCTCTGTCTGCCCCACAAGGGCTTGTAATCCTTCAACACCCAGCGCGTGGGAACAAACTACTGACTTCCCATCCCTGGAAAAGCTGTAGGACTCTACAAAATCTTCTTTAGAAAGGTCTTCATCAGGCCACGGCTCCTTCCAGCAGCACAGAACTCCTGGGGCTTTACACGGGGATGCTGGGGCTCTCTGGACTCCGAAACGCCCCATCAAGCACTGCACAAATCCACCCTGCAGGTTCCGAGGGAGGATCTTGGAGCTGCCAGCAGCTGAACCAGAGCTCCTGGCAGAGCGGCTGCTCTGGTGGCGAATAACCCAGGGAAGTGGAGTGTGTCGTCGGTTTTAATTAACAATGCAAAATAAAGTGGTTGCTTGCCATATAAATCATGTTTACTAAGAATTATTTAAAATGGATAAATATTTTCTTGGACGCATTTTAATTGCTTAATAAAAGTACCAAGAACACCCACAAATACCTTAAATAAATGCATGGCTCAGGAAAAGAATTAATTAACATTTCGTTCCTGGGAATGGCTATTAATTGCTACCAATTGCTCAGAGAATGGGTTTTGCTGCTTTATTGCCAGCAGTACCTTCAGTTCCTAGTGTGTGATGTGACAGTCCCCTCCTCTCATCCTCACAGGAGAGCCGTCCCTGGTGGGATGCCGTGAGCACCACCCCAAATCCCCCTGGGCCCCAGAGCCCTGGTATCCTCCAAGGAGAGGAGATGGCGCTTTGAGGATAACATTCTGGCATCCTTCGGAGGTCCAGAGGGGACAGGGACAGTGGATGGCTGGTGCTGGTGTCTCCTGCTAGTGACAGCCTTGTGAGAAATGATGGAGTGAGGTTCCCAGCCCGAGCGGTGTCACGGTACCCCCCGCACGGCTCCGGCGTGATGCATCGCACAAATTATTTCTTTATTACGGGTAAATTTTCATAATGGTGATGTATGGGGTTATTCCTCTTCTCCCGCCTGCTCCCTCCCTAATGAAGACGCGTGGGCCTCGCGCGGCTCCTCCGCGGCTCCCCCGCCTCCCCCTCTGAGTGTGGGTTCATTTATCAGCGGGCAGGCCCTGGGTAACCCCTCCACCATCCGAGTTACACTTCCACTCTGGATTTCATCAAGCTCAGGAGGAAAGAGCCCTGAGAATTCCGGCCCTCGAGCACAGGGGCTGGGGTGTGGAATCACAGAGCCAGGGAATTGTTCAAGTTGGAAAGGACCTCTGAGATCATCAGTCCGGCTGCTAACCCAGCACTGCCAAGGTTACACTAACCCTTGTTCCTAAACACCTCCAGGGATGGTGACACCACCACTGCCCTCAGCAGCCTGTGCCAGTGCCTGACAACCCTTTCCACAAGGAAATTTTCCTTAATATCCAACCTAAACCTCCCATGGGGCAACTTGAGGTCATTTCCTCTTGTCTTGTCCCTCGTTCCCTGCGAGCAGAGCCTGGCACCCCTCAGCTGCACCCTCCTGTCAGGGAGTTGTGGAGAACCAAAAGGTCCCCCCAAGCCTCCTTTTCTCCAGGCTGAGCCCCCCCAGCTCCCTCAGCCGCTCCTGGTTCTCCACCCCCTTCCCCAGCCCCGTTCCCTTCTCTGGACACGATCCAGCACCTCAGTGTCTTTTTTGTAGTGAGGGGCCCAAAACTGGACACAGGATTTGAGATGTGGCCTCACCTGTGCTGACTAGAGGGGAAGAAAGCACATGGGAAGGTACTTCACTGTGTATCATGTCCACTGCGCTTAAGGAAAGGTTTCCAAGCCTCTGGCTCCCATCCTGACAAACCTCCAGGTACACACACAGCTGCTGCAGCGATGACCTCTTCCCAAACCTCTCTATCCCAATGTAGGGACCTTGGCTCCACCACAAGAGGAACCTCGAGTCCTAATGGTGGAAATGCCACAGCTCGGATGCAGAGATGCCAACTTTGCTCATCTCCTCCTGCCTATTTTTTCTCCATGTATTTTTTTTTTCAAAAACCAATAAACAAGGAGAAAGATTGTAACCTTGTCTGAAATTTCAGACTTTTACCCCTGACAAGGACATGTTTGGTGTCTGATTGCGCTCACCACGATGCACCAGTTGCCGCTACTGGGGTTGGATTGTTTTTAAACGCTCTGGGATTTTGATGATAATAATAACACCTCACTGCAGAGGAAAATTCTGGCTTGATTTTCCATCTCATCTCGGATCCAGTGTTCCCACTCCTGCCAAGCCAGGAGGCTGGGATGAGCCTGATTGCTCATCAGCTGCAGTCTTCAAGGGCAGTGCCTGGGTTTTGCATCTCCTCCTTGCCATCAGCAGGTCCCGTGGGTGCGAAAAATCCATGGGGGAACTACTTAAAACTCCCCAAATCACACCTGAAGGTGTTCAATGAGAGTTCAGCTCTGAGGAGAGCACTGGGGTACTGGAGGGGAGGTGATCAGGGACACTCTGGGGTCAGGTCCATGCTGCCCAAGGCACAGGAACCTGAAAGAAGTGGGGTGAGGTTTCTCTCTCCCAGATGACACAATTAAAGCCATGTCACCAGTCCACGCACCCTCCGTGGTTCATTTTTGGTAAGAAACCAATCAAACCAGTCTTCCTCTTAGCACAGTGATCGGAACAAACTGGCTGCAGAAGCGGGAGGGAGAAGTAAACAAAGCTGTTAACTTGTCAATGACTTGACTGATCAACCGTGGGGAATAGTCAGAGAGGGCTGATGAGCCGAGCAGATAATCAATGGACCCAGCAGTGCTGGGGCTGCAGCTGGGGCTCCGTGGGCTCCAGAGACACGGAGAGGCCTCGGAGCCCATGGGCTGGGCTTGGCCAGGGGATGG
>VWPU01016894.1:0-45142 GCA_013398955.1 Callaeas wilsoni
GCTTTTCAGAGCATGATTCTCTCAAAACCAAAGAAAGCCACTTCAGGCAATGCTTTCTAGCAGTGTCTCATCACGAGGGGAGAATGTCTGGAACATGCTGCAAACTTCTTTATATAAATGCTGCAACAGAGCACATTTCGCTTGTACTCCCCAGGCCTTCCCTCTCCAAGCNGTACTCCCCAAGCCTTCCCTCTCCAAGCACCAGAGCATGGCTGCCCAAGCTCTGTGGCCATCAGCCAGGATGCCTGACCTGAAACAAAGCCAGCTCCATGGACACAGGCCATGCTGACAACCCTCTCCCTCCTGGTGCCTCCACACCCAAACGAATTCAATCATTCCCCTGTCACAGCCCTCTGAGCCTTCCTCTGACACTTCCGTACAGCAGCAGCCCAACTCCTTTGGCCCCAAACCCCATGGCCATGGCTGGAAGGCAGGACAGGGCTGGGTTCAGGCTTCACAAAAGATACTGCTGGGGACCATCTGCTGACCTGCACAGCTTGGCCTGGCGTATTTTGGAGAGCAAAGCTCTAAACTCCAAGCATCCCGGGACTTCAGGAGCCACCCAAGAAGCAGACTGCCATGCAAGCAAAGCGTATCTGTGCTATGGGCCAAAAACATGGGCTTCTCACTCCTCTCCATCTCCGAGTCCTACTGGGCCCATCCCAGTGACCCACTTTCAATCCTTTCCCTAGGTTACCAGCACCAGACTTGAACATTTGCACGAGCACTGCAACAATCCCCTCTTGCAGTGCTGGGGCAGCCCCACAGACTCTTGTCCCACATCTCACATGGGTCCCCAGTCCTGCTGGCAGCGAGTCCCCTCAGCCAGTGAGGCACCTGTGCTGCATTCCTGCGGGATCCATCTCCACTTGGCAGGCAAGGGCCTGGAGTGCCTGGGGACATCAACATGCAAATGGTACTGGTGGTGTGCCCTGTGACCAAAAGGCAGAGAGGCTCCTGGGGGGCACTGGGAGTGCTGCCAGTGGGACAGGGAGAGATCCCATCCCCTCCCCTGTCTGGTGAGGCCACACCAGGAAGTACTGTGCCCAGCTCTGGACTCTCCAGCCCAGGAGAGATGAGCAGCTACTGGAGAGAGCCCAGGGAAAGGCCACAAACATGCTAAAGGAACCGAAGTCTGTCCCCTTTGAGCAATAGCTGAGAGAGCTGCAATGGTTCAGCCTGGAGAAGGGAAGGTGCATGGGGATCTGATCACTGTTTGTAAACACCAGATGCAGTGAGTAAAGAAGAGGGAACTTGACTGCTCTTGATGGAGCCCAATAACAGAACAGGAGGCAATGGATACACAGTGAAATGCACTGATTTCATTAAACTCCATTTAAGCATGAGATGAAACTTCTTCACTGTGGCAGTGGACTTGGACTGGGCAATTGTCTATACATTTAATCGCCATCTTTGGCCTTCAGTACCCTGAAGAAAATGGAAGCAGAAGGTAATCTTCTTTCCTCTACCACCTCCCTAAGTACTCAGTTATGCAGAACTAACTTGTCAAAATAAGGCAGGAACAACTATTGGACCCTTTACACTTCTAACAACAGCTGTGATAAAGTTACCACTGATTACCTTCAACAAAATATGGATGAAAAATGCACTAAAACACAGAATAAAGCCAAATTACAGTTCCTCGATGGCAAGCTGAAGGTACAAATGAAGGTCTTGACACAAGATGATGACTGGCATTCCTCTTAACTCAGATAATTTACAATGCCCTAGGACTGGGAAAATAAACATTACTTCACTGTGCTTTACTGCACTTAAGCTTTTCAGAGAACAGTAAAAACAAAACACACTAATTCTGCAGCAATGCACTTAAGCTTTTCAGAGAACAGTAAAAACAAAACACACTAATTCTGCAGCAATGCACTTAAGCTTTTCAGAGAACAGTAAAAACAAAACACACTAATTCTGCAGCAATATCAGATAAATCTATTTAACTTGTTTATATATACATCAGCCTACAAAAGAGAAGGAGAGGCAGAGGAAACTAAGTATCAGCAAGTGTTACAATAGGTAAGAATGCATACAAAACTGGTATAAGAAGCTCAGTGTGGGGCATGCAGGCTCATCATTACATAAGAAACTGAACACCATTTACTAGGGTACCAGAATTCCTTTCCAAGTTTTTGGTTAACTTATTTTATTAAACCAGTCTATAACAGGAATGGTCTCAAACCATTACTCTTTGTCTTCTTATTGTAGCTAATATCTTCAAATACCAGCATAACTTGGAATAAAAGGAATGACTTGCCATTAGCCAATTCAGAGGTAGGCTAGATATTACTGATGAAGTAGGTGAAATTCCTGATCCAAGCAGTATCTTGTAGCATCAAACACTGCACTGACAATAAAACATATGCCCATTTGGGAGGAAAAAAACCAAAAAACAAACCAAACTTTTTCTAATTTTATTTTGAGATTCATGTTGTTCTGTATTAAATAGGACTAATACAGAACAGGAAAGAAGTACAGAATGGGAAATTCAGGAAATATGGAATGAAAGATGTTCAGTATCGCAGAGTATTATTACCCTATAGCACAGGACACAAAGAGAATTTTAGAACCAAAACCTGTGTTAATCTGTGTAAAAGAAGAGATGGCCACATACATCCATGGTCTTCCTCCTACACTCCTACGTCATCCATGTGGATCTTCCAGCCATTCTCCAAAGCTGGGAAGGTAGTCTGACCAGAGATATGTGTGGCTGCAAGTCACAGAAGTACCATCACTTCCTTAGCTAGGTGACTGCACCATTAACATGTTTATATCAACTTATATACACTGAGACCACTGCAACTCCTTGACATTAGGAGGTTGGGAACACATGTGTTCAGACAGTTTTGTCTTCATCAGTAAACAGAAATGGATCACTCTCAACATGCCAAGTGTTCCTGTAAAACCTGTTTCATTATGCTTTAGTATTTTTAAATCAGCATACAATTAAACTAGCTGGCAAACTTTTTAAAACACTTTCCTTTTATGAGTAGGGCAAAAGGCTGTATAGAGACAGAAGGGTTATAGACTTCTCTAGAAAGAGTTAAAATGCAGTGAGGATTTGCCAAAAATACTGATCTTATGTAGCATATAGATTCAAAAGGCATCACACTTACAATAAAGTTATGACAACTTTGCTCTTACCGAACAGTAGGCTTACTTTTAGCTCTTTTCCTTTTTTACTAACCAGAACACAACAAAGAATATATGTCATTTTATCATTATTCCTTTTGGGTGGCTGTAAAAGATAAAAGGATCGTTTGAGATCTAGATGCCTTCATTCAATAATTACTTTCTAAAGTAATCAGAATTGCCATCAGCCAATTGTTCCTTGTGTTTTGACAAAAGATCAGGATTCTGCTTGTGAAAGTGACAATATGATGTGCTGCTTATTCAATTTTCTTGCCAAATTAATAGGAGATATTTTCCCATAACACTGCAAGAAGATAAAGAATTTCTCTAGTCATAAGGTCTAATAAAAGTAATGACGCTTCTACAGGAAAAAGCAAAAATATGGGTAGCTTCCTGTGGGTTAAGTGTCATTCTCTTCTGCCCCCCCGTCCCAACTGGAATAAATTGTTCATTAGGAGTAATTGTTTGACTTTTTTAAGGCAGTCAGGTGATCAGATTTACCTCTTCATAACCAGCTTATCTGGAATATTAAATATCTAAGGATTATTAATAACTTTAATAATATTAAATAACTAAGGATTTCGAAATACTGTAAAACTCTAAATACTGCATTTCCAAAGCTGCCAGATCCTTAAGAATATTTTAATCAGATAGACACAAGACACTGTGCATGGATTTCACATTACTGTGATTCTTACTTAAAAACTACAAAATGTATTCTTTTACTGATTTTTAGTCCATTTTAGAAATACTTTTATCTCACATGAAATGAATAAAACTACTATTGAAATTTAAAGTCTTTAACTTCACAGAAATATCTTGTTTGCATTTCACGCAAAATAATGTTATGTTATATACCTTCCCCTCTGAGAAGCCTCTACAGGAGGTTTGATTTGGCAGGGACAGAGCTGATAAGACTGAACTAATGGTCCTGTATGATATCCCAGTTGCTTTTCAATCTGTGAAAAGTCTACTAACCACAAAGAATAGGCCGAAAGAGTGGAAGAGATTTCTGCATCAACTCTGTATTAACTTCCACCTGTTCCATACATTTCTATGAAATGTTCTATGCCCACTTGCAGCTAGCCTGAAATCTATCATTAAACAAGCTAGTATCAATTCTATATATAGGCTGGCAGGCAGTGAAGACCAATCTTAGATAATTCAACCTCATTCTGGCCACTTGTATTGTATTTCTGGTTTAAACAAACATCACACCAAAAAAAAAAAAGGTTGTAAATAAAAATGTGTAAAAGAAAATCACTATGCGCAGTTCTTTTACTTATGCCTTGAAAAATGCCTTTCTATTGTGATCTACTAAACTAAAGAAGACAACGAACACAAAGATGTCCTACATTCATAAATATGTTCTTTGGGGAGAAAAAAGAAAAGAAAAAGAAACAAACAAAAAAGGTCAACAGCAGTACCTTTCCATTAAGAAATGCAAAAGCCATTTTTCCTGGCTGTTTCACACAGTAAACTGAAGAGGGAAAATGAGATTTAGAAGAAGAGTAAAAAAGATCAACAAGAAATAGTATTGACTATTGACTAATTCTACATTAAATACAATTTATATAGATTCAGTCTTGCAAAACCCAAATACTGCCATCAAATCTGCTCTTAAAGACTTGCACCAAAAAAGTTTTCTATGCAACTGGATAATTAAACCATTTCTATCAGAGAACTACCTTAACATAGTACTTAACTTAAAGCAGAATAATCAGAATTTGTTACACATTTCCATCATTTCACTAGATCTTTTCCTTGCTTGCTGCATGTCTAAAAAGTCAACAACAGTTCAATTAAAGAAAACAATAGTTTACATTCTGTAATAGTTTTAAGAATTGCAACTTGAGAAACAGAATTAAGTTCAATTTCCATGCACTGTCCAAATTTCTAGGTATTTCCATTCCTCTTTGAAAAACTGATGAAGGAAGGGAAATCCTCAACTGTAAAGCCTAAAATAGAAGATCTGCCACCTTGATGTTCAATCATGCGCATTCAAAAATAAAGTGACGCTTCCTTGCAGACTTTCATAAATTTACATAATACAAGTCTATGTTCTGATTTGCAGAAGCTTTCTGTCCAAGTTCAGATCTGGCATTCTAACATGAATACACTTCATATTACCCTCAATGAATCACTACTGTCATTTCATTTAGGCAAAAGCTGTAATTACGTCCTTAAAGTGAAGACTGATATTAAGTCACATATCCTGACAGCAGGGCCAACAGGAGAAGAAATTAAACTAAAGAAAGCATAAAACTGCTTAAGTAAACATCTTCAATAAAGGATGGAAATGACCACAGAATTTTTATTTTTCTCCTAACTTTATTCCCTATTTCCTGTTAAACATATGTAAGTGTTTTAAGTCCAAATCCTAGAAAATACTATTTAGAAGTTTTGTGTTCAGCAGTGTCTCTGAATACTTAATAGGGTTATTTTTTATTTATATTGCATGTGATAAGACTAAATTAGATCATTAAATTTTAACATTCCATGGAGGAATGATAATGGCTTTTTGGTGATGTCAGAATACTTAGTATACAACTTCTGCATTTACTTTTCCAGTGTGATCAGCATCTTATTTTATTGCGCAGATGTCACTCTACCGAATTATTATCAGATTGTTCCATCTTTAAGTAGATAATTCTATGCCATATGTTTTGTAGGAATTAAGATTCTTGCACTGGTATGTACCATATTGCTCTCTCTTACTAAATACAGTTAGAGAATTAATGCTTAATAGACACATGCAGTGAACACTAAACCTGCCGCTGGGAAGGACGTGACACAAAAAGGGGAACATTACTTGATGTTCTTTTCAACTGTAACCAACCTATTGGAAAATAACTAGCAATTTAAACTCGAGACTTGTACATCATGAAATTGCACCAGGGAAGACAGAAGGACTGGGAATTAATGCATTTTAATTCACTGATAAGTTGCCTCTATCTTCTGAGAAAATACGAAGGTTCTTCACCTTCTGTTGACTGAGGGTGGAAACTGAGGATGCACTATGCCTTGCAGAATCAGAAGTTTTGTGAACGTAAGTATCTTAAGGGGAAAGTAAAACTGGGCTCAGGAGAGGCACAAAATTACTGCTGCCTGGGTCAGGAACACTGCGTTCATCCAAATTAATCACAAGCATGTGTGAAGTATTTGTGCTACAGGACAAAAATGTAGTAAGATGACCTTTCTAAAACTAGATGCCCATCTTCCTGAAATCATTTTTCTCTGAAACATTTACTCAGCAAATAATATACCTGCTACCCTTTATGCTAAAAAGACAGAATGACCCCTTCCAATTTCTTCACTACTGCAGACAAATACAGAAGGCACTGGAGTAGATTTTTTATATGCTATGTCTTCTTCTTCAAGAACAACATTCTTATGGAAGATGTCAACTGCAGAAAACAGAGTGGCTAAAAAATCCTACTAAAAGTTCACATTCTTCATACAGTATCAAGTTAAATGAAACATCATCCAGCAAAGGCCTGCAATTACCACAGGAATTCCCACAAATAAGCTCTTCTGTTATGTACGTACCAAATGAGGTCTGGACTGTGAGGTTCATTTCCTTCTAATGTTTCTTTCTTTCAGGCTGATTATGGTGGAAATTGAAAAAATAAAAAGATACTAAGCAGTGTATTTCAAGTACAAAATGTATTTTTCCTATTTTTTTAGGCACAGGTTTTAACTGGGTTGAAATTTTATTAATGCCTCATTTATGGGAATCTTAACAAGCAGAATTCCCATTTCAAATAAGTGAGTGGTTCTAGTGACAAAATGAAAGCAGAATCAAGATGTCTATTTCTACTGCACAAGAAGCAAATACTTCTATTTTATGCCCTTTCTTGTCGTTCTGCTTTTCGACCCCGCATTGATCTCCAGAAAAAAAAATGCCTAATTCATTCCTATTATATGGGTTTTTGGTTCTGATTAATATCCATAGAATTACATGTATACTCTATGTCTTTTTCCTCATTTGACCTACCCAGCTACCCACCCTAATATTAAGAAGAGAAAAAAAAAATTGTTATCATATTCTAAACTGTTTTTACAGACCCTAATCTGGAAGTTGACTTCCACTAGGCATAAAAATTTAATTGTGATGCTCTCTTAAATATATTCATAGATTGCCTAAGTGTTTTTTTCATATTTGTGCTGGGATTAACATACATGCAAGGATAATGTTTCTAAACCACCAGGTCTGCACCAGAGCTACAGGATTTGGTTACCCACAACTTAAGTACATTTTGGTGTCCGGAATCCAGCCTATATGGAGAAAACCAGAAAGCTAAAATGCATTTGTAAATAAAATTGTAGGTTGCTTTTCAATCCAGCTTCTGTACCTTTGCTGTCTCTCTGTGTGCTAATTAATCTGCTCTTTTCAATAAGTCAAGGGTGGTTTTTTTCTACTTGCTTTCAAAAAAGATTCCTTCCTGTTAACAACTTTTTGAATTAAGTTTTTTGGAACATAAATGTTCAGAATTTCAGTCTTTCAGGTGAGTTTTACTGTGGTCTTCTACAATGGCAGCAACACTTTTATATCACTGTTACTACAAAAAACATTGTTACTGATACTATCTACAACTCCATTTCTTTTATTGAATAACATACCGTAAGGTTCGCACAGTCATCAGCTACATAGACCTTACATAGGTCTTGGTCATTTCTAAGAGATGAGGGCCCAGCTGCCACCAGAGGTCCATCTTCTTACATGACTGAACAAACAAATGAAATTTAAGTCTTGACACTGTGCTGGCTTGCATACCTCTGCCAGAAGCTGTGCCACATTTACTCTCCTGTCACAACAGTATCACTTAGGATTAAAGCGACATTTTTCTTCACATTTGAGAAGAGACACCAAGGGGGTGATAGGTTTGCATAACTGAGAAAAAACAATTTGGTAAAAAGACACATCCTTGCCATGGTTTCAACATTTTAAGACAGTGGTAATTAATTTCTTCATCAATCACAATATAACAACCATTTTAAAATATCCATGATGCTAAACAGCAAAAAATTACCCATTTGACAGTCCCATCACCACCACTCCACACTTTTGTAGGTCCAGTTTTCATTCATAGCTTGAATACTTGTGCTCAAGGCTTTCTGTTTTTTACTAACGAACTCCTGAAACAGGCTACGGGGCTTTGGATGAGAAAACAGCATACCATACGCATTATCAGCCACTCTCTGTATCTCTGTAATCCCTCTATAAATCAGTGCTAGCACACCCAGAGACATGGCAAGCCTCATCCGTAGCCCTGCTCTGTAAAAGTTACGTGCCAGGGACAAAATTGACCCTATCTGTGGATAGGCAAACAGGCCTAGGGACCAGAAAGGCATTATTACATCAAACCACATGGTGACCAGAGACTGCTATACCCCAATACAAAGTACTTAAAACCACAATGTAATTATCACTGTTTTTTTTCTCTTTCTCGAGCCCCTTAAGTTGGGGCTTTGTCTGCATCCTGACTTTGTCTGCATCCTGATACTCAAAAAAATTTATTTAAGTACGATTTCTAGATTTCTGGGAAACGTAAGTTTCTCCATACTTGGAAAAGTTGCAACTATTTTACATCTGAATAAAATGAGAAATAGGTAGTAGGTTTGTAATAATTACAGGCAGACGAATCTGTATCCATCTTCTCTGCTTCAGCTAAAAAGACTTTCCCTGAAGTAACCTGAAAGTTCATGATTCCCACTGGAATCTGCTAGCCAAAAGAGGAAACAAAGCTTAAACCCGTAACTGGGCTCAAACGTAACTAGCCAGCACATCTGCAGGCCCTTGTTTCAGAATCTGTGACCAGAAATTCATGCAGCTTTTCATACCTCTTTTAAATGAAAGAAGGTTTTAATCTTAAAGGAACAAATAACTGAATGAAAAACAGTGTTTAAACAATGAAACACTGTCCATGGATATTTGTTTTGCACAAGTCTAGTCCAGATGCCTAAGATCATGTGTGCAGTCTCAATCTCTTTATCTGCCTGTTCTTCTGCAAATAATTCTCCTTTTCCTGACAATACTACTTTTCTAATCATTTCAATTGCCTGAATTAATGTTTCAAGCCATTGCATGAAAATACATCATTATCAGCAAGGCTTGGAATGAATGTTTTCTCAATTAAGAATGTGTGCATTGTTTCTTATCCTGACAACTGGGAGATTCAGTTACTTCACATAACAACAGCCTCATCGTAGCTTCTTTAACATATTTGCTATTGAATTACAGCATCGTATATGCAGCAACACAGTCATGTGGACCATAAAATGGTACCATGCTACTCTGCATGTTTTGCACTCCTCAGTTCAAGCATAAACTAAAGCCATTTCTACTTCCAAGCCATACACTCTGTTTAAACACTTCCTTCTCTCCTCATGTGAAATACAGAGTGATGTGCAGGTGCACAATGTTTATAGTACTACCATTAACCTGGTGATGTACGTTATAGGAGTTACCAAGTGATGGAAAGACTTTAACATTGTTTACAGGTCAACAGCACCAGTTACCTTCTGTAATTTTACTGTAAAACAGGTACTCCACAGATCAATTAACTGTCTCCACAGCACTTAGATGGTAATTTTGTAATCAAATAAGATTTTAAATAATAGGGAGTAAAGGTGATGTGTATTTAAATATATCATATTCTCAACAACGTCTAAAATACTTTCTATCTGTCAAGAATGGTCTTTTCCAGTTTATAGAGATTAACTGTTAATCGATAAGAAAGCTGATGATGCATTTTAATATACTAGAAGGAATGTCCTTTCTTAGAAACTCAGCTACAATATCACATTACTTTAATCCATGCTCCCAGTTACAGAAGAAAATGAAAGAACTGGAGTAACTTGCACCAAGAGGTACATTACTGAGAATCACTGTGGATTGGACAAGTATTTATGCTACAGAAAGCTTTGACACTATGTCTTTTGCAGTGTAACAGAATATAAATTAAAAGGGAAATGCCAATATTTTCAAAAGTCTTATTCCATTTGGGCGTTCTGTACCTGTGTCTTGGTCTCAAATGGCAAAAGAATCTTCTGTTAATCGCTGCTTCAAAGATACCCAGCTTGACACAAAGTATGGCTAGTAACTAGTTTAAACTCCAGCTATGAAAATGTTCTTAGAAATAGAAGACAGACACATGGAATACTGATTAAAAAACATAGACCAAAGACATTTGTACTTCTTTCCAACCTTAAATGCTCAAACTTATTTAAAGTCACTTAGAAATTTTCAGGCAATATTTTCTGTTTCAGGAAACCATCAGTCCATCACCCAAAGGAGCCTAAACACACACAAATGACAAACTAACTGCCTCTTAAGTTTGATGGAGGAACACTTCTTCAGTGAACGTCAATGGTGCTGCTCAGAGAATACATTTATTTTCTTAAACACACCTAATGGTACTTGTAACCCTGTCTGTAACAAGGTAAAATAAACTGATACTATTGGATATATAATAAAAGTTGATCACCTACCGAAACATAGAAGAATTTTTCATAACATGAGTTAGGGTACAAAAATAACATTGCTTGTACATACACTACAAAATACTGGCAAAAAAAGAGAGGTAAGGTTATCAACATGAAATATTTGTTTGATCTCCTATATATTAAAAAAATCTTATATTCCACTCATCTAATTTTGTAAGGGCATGGCAACACTCCTAATGGACACTGTTACAGTTTGCTAATTAACACGATTGGAGAAAAAACAATATAGCCCCTATCATTTTTACTGCTCGCGGTTTAAGGCATCTAACAACAACAAAAAACAAACAAACAAACAAACAAACAAACAAACAACCCAAATTTAAAAAAATATTACCCTGTACTCTCTCCACCCCGTTTCTTCATTCTGGAAGACTAATTTCTTTCTAGCACCTTTTGCTCAGATCACATCTAGATAACTGTGTCCAGTTCCCTCCCTTTAAGAAAAATGTAGATAAAGAGGAGTGAGTTCAGCAGAGATTCAAGGCAGTCAAGAGAAAAAAGTATGAGAAGACTGAGTGAGATGAGCACATTTAGCTTGGAAAATGTTTCAGGGAGAAACCAACAGCATCCCTCTGCTACTTGAGAGATTACCAAGAAAACAGAGTGGTGGATGACAAAAGGTTGAGAGACAGTGGTCATTCGTTGAAATATAAGTAGTGGAGATGGGAAGTAAGAAGAAATATTTTCCTCCATGAGGACAGACTGGCGTCAATGGAACCAGGGCCCTGAATTATTCTTTGATCCTATGAAACACAGAATAGCTGACAACTTCATCTATGTATCTTTACATAGCAGGCTTATATCAGTGCCTGAAAACAATCAACATATACTGCAAATGGTAACTTCCACAAGATTTAAAAGTCAGTAAATTTTCCCCATCAGTGGTTACACAAGGTGAATTTTGAAACTCTTTAGTTATGGTACATATTAACTTTTATAAATTCCACTAGTTAGCAAAGGAAGACAAAAGAGATTGGTTGTATTCCAAGGTAAAATCCAAGACTGATTGTTTTAAAAATCCATAAGCTTAAAGAGTAGCATATTCTCAGAGGAAGTAAGAAATACTTTTCCCATAATTCTGATAAAGGGTCAAATCACAAAAAGCCAAAAAAACCAAGAAAACTCAGCAGACCTTGTTAGAATACTTCACTTGAGTGCTGAGCACCAGGTCTGAGGGTTTCTCCTCAACGAATTTACAAACTATCAATTCTGAAAAACATCAGGACACTTCAACATTTAAATGTAGTGGTCAACATGCATTGAGTATAGTCACATGTCTAGAGTTACATAAACTAGAATGTAAAGATCTTTCCTCCTACATGGAAGACTGTTACTGTCAGGCCTTCCTTTTTTTATGTACAATATTAACGAAATCATAAATGGCTCAGAGTTTTAGTAGTCATTTAGTCTAATACTTTGGATTCAAATTAAAACTTTAGTCATACACTGTAAGCAGGTTTTCTTTTGATAAAGTAGTTATTCCTGATATATTTAAGCTTTCTTCTTGCTCATTAGACTTCATGACTACTTAGAGCAATGCAGACCATTGCTACTTAAAAACTAACACATTCTAAGAAAAAACAAACTGTCTGAAGCAAAGAGCCTCACATTAATACCATACAGATTCCATAAAGGGACTCATTATGTGCAATTTCTGATAGGGTTGTATCTCTGTTCTCACAGGACATATTCTAGCATAGGACTTCTATCAATGTGACTGAACTGAGCCATTTTAACCACATCTGCAAATGCACACCATGAACGGTGTTTTGAATGTGTTCTTCAGCTTCTGAGAATGACACAAGAACTGCTTGATGCCATCAGGTGAACCATCAAGTTTGTTTTAACTGCAGATGAGAACAAGAACCAGGAAAAGTATGTGTAAAAAACAATAAAAAGCCAACCTTTTCTCCAACTATAATCTTTGTATATAGCATTTATTTTTTCTTCAGATTCACAAAGTTTGCTGAATGAGTTTCTCAAGAATAAACAACTATAATAAATCAGACTTCTCTGATCTAACGATTCTAACAACGGTATGTTTCAAAAAAGCACTGGGTCTGAATCTGGGCCTTTGTTGTGTACAGTCAGACATCTTCAATGTGGAAATACAAGACTCCCTTAAACAACATTTGGGAGCAAAATATACAGAAACATTATAGCTTTAACATTTTTCCCATGGCACAGTGACCTCAATAACAACAATTTTATGCATAGCATTCACGAGGTTTTTTCAGTGCACAGGAATTTTAAAAGTCAAACCAAATAGACTTGAAAAAGAGAGTAATAATTACAAAGCAAAATATACAAGGGGAAAAAAATAGTACATATATATTACTGTTCTTTCCTTCACCACTAACTCTGAAGAGAGCTTTACAATAATTTTGTAAATTTATGTTAGAAAAGCTGTTGCCTAAGATTGCAATTAATATCAAAACACTTATTATTTTCATAAACCAAATTTTTTTATAATAGAAACCAGAAACTTCAGGGTGACTATACAGGAAAAGAAGGTAGAATGGCAGCTTATGTTAACATACCTGTACTAGGTTAAATAGAATTTTTTTAAAAGGCGGAGGGAACACTAGTTAAAAACCAGCACAGCTATCCCACAGTCAGGAGAAAACAAGCACCTTCATTTCTCAGGCACATTAAAATTACAGAAACTCACTACCACTTAAATAAGTACACATGCACAGACTAAGATTAACTTCTGTTTTGCAGTGTGACATGTGCTACAAGCCCATGTTCATGAAATTTAATGCCCTCAATACCTCAAACTTCACTGCAGAACAAGTCAGTCCATAAAGCGACACTGTTTTTCCCAGAGAATACGCTGTACCTTAGTAATCAGCTATGGTATCCAGAGAATTGCAGTTACACTGCATTTGTCCCTAAGAACAGCAAGGCATATCTTGAATTCCCAGCATAATAAAAACCGAAGCCAAAAGTAGCATAGATGTAATGTCACATTTTTAAATGTAAATGTGACAGGCATTTAAGGAAAGACAGATTCCAAAATGAAATATAGCAGGGGGATTAGCAAAGCCACTATGATTCAAATAACAGTGAATTCTCCAAGGGTTCAAGCTTATCTGAGTCTCAGCAGCAGTATAACAAGCAAAAGTCCAAATCACAGATGCAAGGATTTTAAAGCACTACAGCAATACATATATACCACTAAATAAATCATTATCATGAAAATGTAATTTCTTAACAGCTATTCTGGATGATGAACCTTTGCTTGAAGATTAAAAGCAGAATAAAAGCAGAAATTGAATTTGGTCTAAATAGTCTAAATCACTGCATTGTGTGCCTATGGCACCGTGGTATTGGCAGGGGGGAGCTGCAGGGGCAGCCTCCATGGAGAGAGGCCTGAGGTTGCCCGGTGTTGGACACCACCCATTCCAGCCAGTCACAGGGACCAACCCTGGGCCATGACTGAGCCCTGCAGCCAAGGTGAAGGAGACTCAGAAAAAACGTGCCTAACAAAGGGAAAAGCTAGCAGGTTGTAAGAGGAGGAGGGAACACAAAGTAGAGTGAGAAATGGCAGAAAGAACACCCAGGTCAGAGGATGAGGGAAAGAGGTCTCCATGGCAGAGCAGGTACTTCCCGGGCAGCCTGTGGAGAGTCCACACCAGAGCAGTTGGAAGCCTAAAACAACTGTGACCTGGGGGCAAAGCCCACACAGAAGCAGAGGAAAAGTGAGAGAAGGCAGAAGTGGCACAGAGAAAATTCCTGTATACTGAGCACACACCCTTTTCTCCCCCATGACCGTCAGGAAAGCAAAGTGTGAAAGGGTCAGGAATGAAATGTGAAGTTCAGCCTCAGCAGTGGAGGAAGCAAGGTGTTGTTTTAAAGTTTGTTTCTCACTACCCAAATGTATTTGCCAATGTATAATTGGCAACAAATTAAATTACTTTTCCACAAGTTAAGTCCACAACACTAATTGGTGAGCAAGCAAGCAGGTGGGCGAGTGTTAACCCTTCAGCCAAGGTTAACACATGAGAGTGGGGTGAGTTGAGAACAGAAAAATAAACTATAAAAGGACAAATGTTGTTTCCCTTCACACCTAATAATATTATGAGCAACTGATTTTAGTTGTGGGAAAAAGAAATTTTAAGTGTGGCAGACAGTGTTAAAATTCTTAGTAAAATACACAATTTTAAAACTCTCAAGAAACTGGAAAAAATTTCCAAGATTATAGCTGACAGTTTACTATTTTATTCTGCAAAGGGCAAAGTAGGTTTTTGGGGGTTTGTTTCAAAACCATATTGATTTATGTGATGTATATTATTATGATACTACACTTAATGCAGTCAAAACATTCCAGGCAGAAATCTGTGTTTCATTGATAAAAAAAGTAGGAAAATCTGTCAGCTGACTCAAGGCAGAAGGATTTATCCTGAATAATTTCAGTTTTAATCCACAAACTGGATCTCTTATTATATGGTCAAATTAATATAGCTGGGAAATCTGGTTGTTCGCACTATCTTTTTTTAGTATTATTATTGCTCGATTATGAAATGTTTTGGCCCTTTTGTTATCTCTTCTTTGGTTATTCAGATTCTTTCCTTTAAACCTGTAAAATATCTAAATCTTAAATGGACTTTCCTTTTGTTACTCTTGAGAGTCAGTCAGCGGCGTCCTACTGTAATTTCCCACAATTACAATCACTTACACATCCTAAGAAATTACAATATCAAGGTTTGTTTGCTTTTTGTTTCCATAAAATCAGTAACTTTCTGATGATCATTCAACTTTTCATAATTCTACAAGCTCTCATCTCCCAAAAGATGGCTTTTTTTTTTTTAGGCAAAGCACAGGGCTTTTTACAGCTTCTCACTTTAAAGAATGCTATAAAAAAGGAATTCTTTTCATTAAACATAATAGAAAACTTGTTCAACAGAAATCAGCTCACATCTTTTTTCCAAGGCTGCCTCACTTGACTCTTCAACTATCTCCTTATCCAATTAAGCACTGTTGACAAGAGCACTGCTGAAAGCTACGAAAGAAGCCGTATCAAATCTTCCTTGGCAACCATGACATAGGCCACAGAAGGATTATCACTGGGCTCCCAACAGCTATGCAGAAAACCCATGCTGCTTTTGCACCAACGTTTTATTAGAAGAATTTTCATAGTCTTATTACTACCAGCCTGTAACCACCCAGAAGCCACAGTGACGTAAGCTACAACATAGGCAAATTTCCATTGTATGAACTTTGCCCACGGCAGATTTAGAAAAAGCAAAAAAGCAAAGTTGCCAAGAGCTTTCAGCCACCTTGCATATGCTGCAGCTCTCACTGCTCCTGCCAGCTGTACAGCTGAACCAGTGATAACACTGGCTGGAAATTTTAGAGTAAACAGACATGACTCCAAAGGGATAATATGAAATGAGCTTCTGGCGAAATAATAAGATAAACTAAAAAAAAGACAATCTAGTAAGCTGAATGTACCATAAAGAGCAGAAATAGTTTTGTAGTAATATCTATGAGGAAAGTCCTGAATGCATTAGGTAGCATACCATGCTCCTAAGCAACTATGTGCCAGGCAGCTTTCACACATGTGTTTTCAAAGCATTACAAATAAAGAGCAGATGCCAAAGTCATTATCCTCCTTTCCCTGAGCTAAAGAGTATCAGGCACATGCAGTTACTGTTCATGCTAATCATCACTGCTGTAAGACGGAACAGCAAAGAAACAGACCCACTTGGTGTTTCTGACTAATAATTTCTGCCTAAGAGTAATTTAGCTAATAAAATGTAGCATGCAACAAGCCTTCTAGCACCTACCAATCACACTTTGCAATAACCTTTCTGAACAATATTGGGAAATTATATAATTTTATATCTTGTAATTCATAAATAGAACATTTCACTCATATTAGTCCGGATGAACAAGTACCATCAGTACAAACAGATTTTTCTACATTTGGCCATGACAAATAGAAACAGATGGGAATCCGCTTTCTAGCTACTATGTAGAAAAAAAGAACATATGTAGGTTTCTTAAAACACAGTAAAGAAAGTTTTTAATCAATGTTGGCATTTGCTGCGCACCAGTCTCTCTTTCAAGAATCAAGGTTACAAAATGCGTTATAACACATTATTTTCATAGATCATTTGTTTGGTCTTCCAACAACAATGAAAGCCAAGCTGGATTCCCAAGACCATAAAAGTGTGAGTATGGAAGAAAGAAGCTGAGTACATAGCCAATCACATTTTGTAAAGCACACACAGACGTACTCTTAGGAACCAGAAAGTAACACTAAGCACCACCTGAAAAAAGGCTTTAGCAAGGATATCAGAGGTAATACACATAGTAGAATGAAACAGGAATGTTTATATTAATGAAAAAAAATTTCTTAATATACAGATTCTAGACTAAAATCTATTCCTTTCTGAAAGGTGTCCTTAAAGATAAAGATACTCAGACATATGTCTCTGACAATCTGGCCAAAAAAAATGTTTGTGATGACAAACAAGTTAATTTTTCTCAAATCTTTCACAACATGAAAACAGAACAGTTTTAGACATATGTATTCTATGGCATTTCACAAAAGAATCATAAAAGTCATGGAATAGCAATCTTTAGACTGAATGTAAATTTCCGTGTTGAGAAATTTAATTTGAAATACAGATTTAAGGGAAAGAGAACAAGAAATCTGAGGATTTCTCACAAGCAGAATCTTAGATTTTTTTTTCTGCCATATGAGGACAAATCGAACCAAACTAGAAAATCAAAGCACTGAAGAAAACATGGCAATCTTGTTTGTACCAACATTAGAACATATTCGTCTAAGTAATAATAAAAGGTTCAACCAGACCTAAGTATGCTGGATTTTCTCACCATTCAGAGTTAACTTGCTGTTAACAAGTAGTGCATGTGTTGATTAACATCAAAACCAACACTGTACACGTAAAACGCTATTTTCATTGTCTAACTGGATGTGGAAAGGAGAATTTGTAGAAACGCCATTTTTGTTAAAATCCAGCTCTCAGTTATCTCTTCATCTTCATGAGCAATACATACCACTTTCCTTCAAGCAAATAAGAAGCCAAAGTGATCTTTTTAATGGTTTAATGAATATACAAATCTATTTACAGACAAAGGACAGAAGTAAAATTTTAGGACAACAGATTGTGTAAGTATTGCAAACTGTCTTCTCGTTATTGAAAGGCAATCATTGCATCAATCCGTTGATAAGATAAAGGCAGAGACTAAGCCAGTCTGCAATATTTGAATTACTGTATTTTCAGGGTAAATAATCATTTCTATTGCTCATATCCAATATTACTTAATAAGCAAAAAATAAGAAATAACCAGAAAAGTGAAGGACACCAAATTAAGCTGAAACTCCCAATTCACTTCTTTCAGTTAAGATGAGGGTTTTAAAATATTTGATAACAGATAGGTGCTTTCTCCTCAAAAATTGCTGAGTTGAAGAGAAAGGACTAAAACCACAACTTGAGCTACTCTACAAAGGAAAGTTTTTAAGGTTTTCTTTGAACTACATAGAATTTAAAGATGGCAGTTAATCCTATTTACTAAAAGAAAGCTGTTCTCTGGCACTACAATATATGAGTTATACTCAGCCCTTTCACAACAATATCCCTTCATTTCCCTGATACTCCAGTTTAGATCAGGCCTGAGTTTGACCCAGTCTATCCAGATGCTCTTCACCAATTTGCAAAAAATTATTTTCTGTAACTTTTCCTCCTTAACATGGGAACAGATACCACTGTGGTTGTGAGTCTCTTTCTGTGATTAACTCAGTTTTAGTTCTGTTTTTTTATCCTATATAGGATATATCCTATATAAAAATGTATATATTTTTTTCCATCTTTGTAATTAACATATAAGGGCAGATGGTAATGTTTTATTTTTCTTGTATCTGAGATAATTTACCCAAGTTGGTTAAGAGAAGACAAAAATATCAATCACAATTTGCAATTTTAGCAAGTTTTTCTGACAAAAAATAAAACCCTAATATGCAATTATTGGGAGATCTTGTCGAGATTTACTACCTAAAAGATAACATGAGATGAATTCAGCAAAAAATTAATTTGGAATTCTTAAAACAAAGTGTAGAAAAAACAGAGTCTAATAAATTTCCTACAAATTAAGAAGATTTTCTCTCAGAGACAGCTGATAGAGAATTGACAGATATTTACAAACTTTGTGATCAGTTTAGTATATAATAAAATTTTCCAAAATCATAACTTTCCAGAACTTATGTGCATACTAAAAACCTTTGCCTGCTATCAACAGCACAAATTTCTCATGTAGAACTTCCAGTGAGAGTACATGCAGAGATAGATAGATAGATAGATAGATAGATAGATAGATAGATAGATGCACAAGTTTTAAAAATTCCACACACTTTGTGGTTATGTAGCTCTTAATCTCTTGGCAAGAAATTCCTGAAGGAAAAATAAATCCAGCTCTAGTTCCTCTCCACTAGATCACACAAAGAATGTGTTTGGTTGTTACCTGCATTTGCTTGAATACAGGTGTCACACAGAAATTACTACACACTGGAACAGTAAATATATTGCAGTTGGAGAACTTCAGATTCTCTTTATTCTGCATTGAAAAATATTTCTCAGAGCTGTTCTAGGTACTACACAAGCTCTTAAAAATAGCTAATAACAGATACTTCATGATCTGATAGCCTTGCAGTAAGAAAACGTTTCCCTAAAAGGTAATCCAATCATCTTTCATGCAACTGAAGTAGAATCTCTTTTGTATTTTATTTTGCTTGGACACAGAAAACAAAGGATAATAATGCCTTTAAATAAACCTCATTAAAGACTTGTAATATCATACCCTTTTTCAGACTAAGTAAGCCAAATTATTTCATTGTTCATGTAATTCTTACTGCCTACTACTGCCTTCTATTAATCTCTCATTTTCATATTAGTATTTACTGATGTATTATACCCAAACTGGAAAGAGTTCTCCAAGTCAGACTTCATCAGCTTCATGTGAAATAGTCAACTCATATGTTTTCCATAATAACACTGTTGTTAATGCAAGATGCTAGGAGTTCAGGAGAAAGGTGACAATTTTCATTGCTCAACCAGTATCAGCAATATAGGTAACTGGAGAAGAATTTCTGCTAAGCCCTGAATTCTCTTTAACAAATTCAACACATTTAATACCAGGTGTGTACAGTAAAAATCAGTGCATTTAGAAATGTCAGAAAATGTCAAACCTTCAATTATGTATTGTCACGATAAACCAAGTGTGTAGTAGAAGCATTACTTTGAGCTGAAGCTTGCAATAGCATATAGATACTATGTTTTGTTTATATCCAAAGGTATTTCCCTTATTTTTTACACTTTCTTTCTGGCTCAAAGCTACAACTAGTTTTACCCAGTTTAGAATATTATCTTCACTTAAAAAATGAACGCTGATGACAATATCATTCTTTGAACACAACATGACAAATTGGTAGCAAATACTGCATTGAAGTAGCCAAATTCCCCATCACAAAGGATCTTTGTTATTCAGTTCCCGAGAAACTCTCACTTTGTGAATGTTTGAAAACTAAGGAAGTCCCATTGCTTTGTCTCAGAAAATTCTTTTCGGTTATCCTTGCTTTTCCTCAGGAAAATTGTGGCAGTTAAAAATTACCTTGTCAGCCAATGCCAAAGACTCAACACTGCCTTCACTGCTAAACTCTTAACAGTTGAAGCTATTGTGGCAGCTGCAGTAGGGGGTCTGCTGCAGACACTCCTAATCTCCAAAACCAGCACTCATGCCAATAGTCCATTAACTCCAGTAGTAATAGAAGCTGGCACAGTACCTCCAGCTTACCTGTTACCTGTTGTCAGAAAAAAGTAGTTCTTAAAATAATGCCTAAAACCCACCCACTCCAAGGAGATCACCTAAATCCACAGCAGAAATCAAAACGGAAAGCAGAAAAGCTAAGAAAATGTTATTTTTGATAACAATGGTCCAGTGGCCACAACAAAACCCACAATGCCTTCACATACCATGTGATGGCACTGGACCTGCAACAGGGCAAGGTGATAAATGTAAAAGGAAACCTGGTATATCCTAACTTTAAAAGTTTCATTTGCAAGCAAAAAATACTCTCTTGTAGTAGAGTTATTTTCTGTAAATGTAGATGTAGGTATATTTTGCCTATAATGAAGACTATTTTATCTTCTTATGGCAATTAGTCTCTATCATAATTTACTTACAACACCCATAAATTCCTGTATCCTTAGAATAAGCCGGTGCAAGGTCATTTGACATTCTGTCCAGTAAGATAAAGAAAGTATATTCTTTGTATAATATGGCAATAAACTGGTAGTTTGGGAAAACAATAATATAATCATGACATTTTTTGCAGATAAATATAAAATTGTGCTAATGCACTGGCCCAGATTCTACTCTGTACTTGAAAGATTCAGAGGAAATCAGAAAAGGCTTCAAGTAATCACTCTTTCTTCTTATGCATTTCCCTTTCTTTTGTCTGTAGCTGGAGGCCAGTTGCAGAATAAAAAATATTGCACCCTTTAGGCTGTTTTTCTTCCTGTTACAACAGTTTCTTCTAGAGAGCTATTCACTGATAGAAACCTCCAAAACTGAGAGTCGCTGGTTCCTTTCCACACTGGTCTAATTGAGGGTGAAAAACAGGATCACCAGTCTACTGCAGTGGCTCCACATCACTCAAGGATTTGTTTATGTAAAAAAAAAAAGTTTCAGCCTGGTGAAGTCTCCCAGGCTTCCTTCTAACACAGGAAAGTGGGATGAAACAGGAATTTCTGCATATAATCCATTACCTTAATTTAATAACAGATATGTCTTAAGAATGTGGAGATAGTATTACATCATCAGATTTTATCAACTGCTCCACCTAAAAATTGATATAATTGAGGAGGAAGGCAGACAGGCAGAGTATTTTAAAAACAGTTTTTAAAACTAAAGAAAGCAAAGAAAGCTTGAGAGTAGTTTCTTTGACGGTATAGTTTTGTGTAGAGAAATGTTCAGAGTAAAAGAAATTCAAAAGTGATTAGAGATAATACATCTTTTCTGCAGCTTTTGATGTTGCATCATTCCAAACTCTTAAAAAACTCTACTGTGTCACCTATATATTACATTTTCTAAAGCTAAATCAATCTTCAGGATTGACTCCAGCAGTCCAGCAGCTTAAGGATACCACTAATGCTGAAACATCAGCTATTTCTAGTGTTACTCAAGTCTACGGGATCTGGCAGAAATTTAGCTGCTGTAAGGTTCACTCACTAGAGGCAAAAAAATTTAGAACTTCTAGGTATAAATCACAAGACTACTCAAAACTCTTCACATTTAATAATTTTAACTTAAAATACTATTTTAACTACTGCCTTCAAGTAAGTGTGTGAGCAAGTCCATGATATTAATGTAAACACCTTCCAAGATGGAGTTCAGCTTCAATAACTAGTTTAAATTACTTTCAAAGTACTTTAGTTTTAGTAGCTTATAAAGCAGCTTGTGTAAGCTTAAAGACAACCATTTGATTTTCAGATCACACTGCCGTAACATCCAACAGTGATGTATAAGAGACTGTTAGAGAAAGAACATTAAAATGCAATTAGAGCTTGATCTTGCTAAATTCTCAGCAACTCTGGAAGGTGCTGAATGCCCTGATGCTCCTTTTGAGTGTCTTGATGTACTGCTATGTCTGAGCTCAGACTGTGTTCATACAGACACACAAATCAACAAAGACTGCTTCCCCAAGATCCATGTATTTTTACAAGTTCTATGTGAAAAACATTGCCAAAAGCATGTTTTGAAAAGATAACATAAAGAAAACAATGTCTTAGCATTTTATTACATTAGCTGATGAACAGAAACAGACTAGGTTTTTATCTTATTTTGGGGTGTGGAGAGGGAAAGATTTGCTCACTACTTCACGGGAAATAATCCTGTCATTAAAAAAAGACAATACCAAAACACTAACACGTAACCTCTGTCAGGACCCAATTTTAATGATCTTGCTTGATTGTCTTTCCTCAAATATTTAAACACATTCCTTACACAGTAAAAGCCACATAAATAAATGCAGTGGGGGAAAGGAGGGGGAAAAAAGAAAAAAAACGCCCTATCTGTCCCATTTATATACAAGAAAGCAATAAACAGAAACCTCTACGTCATGCATTCTGTAGGAATATTAACATTTCAGTCATTAATTAGTGCCATGTGGCACTGAACTTTGTTTCAGATAATAAATTGAAATTGCAGTTGCTTTACTAATTTTCTTCAACACCTCCTTTTGTAATTTAAAGTGCATTGTTTAGGAATACTCATAAACATTTAAAACGTTACAGCTATCTTTAAGAATGGTAACATTTAAACAAGGCAAAAGCAAGATTGCCCTGCAGCCACTTCAAAGATTGTCTGACAGTGACATCAAATTTACAGACAATAGAAAGTAAACCACTTTATTATCCACTAGAACTGTAACTAGCCCTACTGCTTGCCTCTTAAATGTGCTACCGTATTCAAAAATGGTTAGATACTGTTTGGTAGTATGTAGAAATAAATCTGAATTTAAGGAAGTACCCTACACTGGTAACCAGAAAAGCTCAAACAAACCCCAAAACCCTAGATAAGGTTTTATTTTGTAGTGCTGATCTTATCACTTCTGGGATACTTTGCAGTACTAAAGATGTAGTTTTGTAGTTTACAAAAGATGTAAGCACACTCTTCAAAGAAAACTAATGTTGTTTTTAAGATTAATTTATACGAGACTAGTTTCTATACCAGCAACATGGTTTATGGATATAGATGGAAATTCCAAACACAGTCACACCACTGTATCTCTGGTTAATGTGATAACAATACCCAGAAACAAAAGACAAAAGTCTGTAGTAATGAAAAGCTTTAATATCTGCTGCTCTGAAAGAAAAAAAAAAAAAAAAACAGACAAGAAACTTCCTCCCTATACATACCATGCTAATATATTGAAGGAAAGAATTCAATATAATGCTTACTATAAAGACACTGACACAAGAGAACAGTTTTCAAAAGTTTTAACACAATGAGTATTCTGTACTGCAACTAAGTCATTCCCCTTTCAGGACAACAAACTAAATACTAACCCTGAAATTGAGAAGAATGTTCCATGGAGTTGTGACATCCAGGAAAGACACTGAAGTTATCTGGAGTGCCAGAAAGGATTTCTACAACCTTCAAATTCAAAAAAGCAGCATGGAGAGTGCTGATGGAGTAAGAACAAGAAACCCAAACACATACGAGTGCATGGTTATTCATCATCTTCACAGTGGCCATGATAGGATGCCTTCACAGTGCAGTTCTCCCCAACAGAATCAGACTCTCTGGCATGTTCCTAAGCAGTTTAGACCCATGAAGTGTGCATCATCCTCCTCTTGACATGACATATGCGTTTGAAGTCAAGGTACAGAGGCATGTTTTAACTTCATCTCCCAGCCTTTCATAAGTCATTGTAAGAGAACAAGAGGAGCTTTCAGCACTCCCACCTTGTACAGAAGGAGACTGCACCATCAGATACAAATTGCAGTCATGTCTCAAAAAAGCAGGACAGCGATATCTCAATAAATTAATGCTGAAATCTCAATCCCTTTCTTTACAGACCTGCTGTACTCTGAAACAGTCTCTGCATTTAAACAGCCTAAATCTGTGAGAGGGAAGAAAACAATACCTGGAGACTTATAAACAAAAACATACCACAGGGAGTTCAAGGTCTCCAATGCAAACATGAAAACAAATTTCTAATCCTCTCCTTTCTGTAATTCTGCTCTTGAAAGGAGAAACATTTTACCCCACATTTCTTCAGGAAGTGCTGAACTGTAGAAAGTGCAAAGTATAAGGTCACCTTGCTGTGAGTGGCGATCAAACTAGCAAAGCAATGGAGTCATAATTCAAACAGATTAAAAAACACAGTGTCTCTCAAGTGTTTTTTAAAATGTAATTATAAAGGTAAAAAAAAGCTGCTTCTTTTCTCAGCTATAGGAAATGTAATTGCAAACTTTTTAAAACTCACTATTTAGAAACAAAATATTTAATGGCTGCCTGAACTAAGCATCTGACCTAGAAATGATTTTCAGAAGCAAACCCCAGCTGAGCTACTGTGTTTACAATCACGATTACGATTGTACAATTTTCTAAAAGCAAACATAGCCATAGAGTATAAATTTGTCTCCAGTGGGTATAAGTCCCAACACAGACTGAAGAAATCCTCTCTTATCCAGCCAGTTCTCATATCTTATAATGAGCCCTATCACACAGTGGAGTAATTAAGAGTTGATTTTATATAGCAGAACAGCACAGGGGCTTACTCATGACACAGGTATAAGGCATCCGTAATGAAACACTGCAAGAGAAAAGCTAGGGGGAAAAGGATTACTTATGGCCTTTATCTCAAATTACAGCAGGCTTTGTTTGCTAATACTATTAACTTACTGGGTCAATTTTAAATCTTGGAACCTATTTACCCTGTATAAAAAGACTTCTCTTTATGCACAGAAATTGTATTTACTGTGACTACAATATACTACTTTATTGACTATATTCATGTTATAGCATAAATCTTTTTGAATCAGATGTGTAGTTTAATACATATAAATACAAAACTCCAGTGATAAAACACAAGTCAGAATGAAAGTGTCAGACTTTCTCTAATGTACCTCTACAATTACCTGGTGTTTAAAAATTGTTAAACTTTGGAGTTTTGCTTGTTCCCAGCAAAAGCTCACATGACAAAAGAATTTTTATATACTGTTAAGCATCACTAGTAAAACAATTCCAAACAAAAGGTACAGCATGTATCAGAATATAAAGGGCAGCAGTTTAGTCCCAAGAAGGGAAATCATGCAACTGGATTTTAAAATGTTCTAGTGAAATGCTGATGCCACGTTTCAACACTAGTATGCAAATCCTACCATATTTCCCTGAAACTAGCTAATGAAAAACAACATTGCAAGTTTAATTTCACACAGTCTATTCACAGCTAGTTCTATACACTTCAAAATCTCCTTTGCAGAATGGCCAAAAAACCCCTTTCTCTACCTGCTCAGACATGAAAAGGTTTCAGCTTATGTTTTAGTTTTCTTTTCAAAAATGGAGGACAAGAATCTTGGTAGACAGGATGGAGGAATCATCATTATCTCTTGCATTGAGTATCACATTTACTAATCAAAGATGCTGCAGGAGTAGCTTTTTTTACTCATCTTTCTTGTGATTCTCAAAATCAAATATGCCACATAATTAACACCATTAATATAATGTATATAACTCATAATTATTTGCAGCAGGAGGAAAACAGTGCTCAGGAATGCTGCTTTTTAAGATGATCACAAGCAAAAGGAAAATTTCACAAGTTCCATGTACGCTTCACTAGACAGTATCATAAATTCACTTTTAAAGCATAGTAGTTTTACAATGCCATATAAGTAGAAGTTGTACTAGTGAAAGTTCCATGAAATTACAAACTTCTGCTTTCTATACCTTCCTGAAGATTACCTCAGATCACACATTTTTATCTGTGCTTATGTTTCTTGGTTTAAAATTCAAACAAGAGTCTGAAACTGAAATATAAAACTAATAATTTACTACTAATTTATCTATCTGGCTATTTAACACATTTACTTAATAATTATTTCTTCTGACTTTGAAATATGTGATACTTCACCACATGAGACAGGACTTACCTATCTGTACTTTAAATGACATCATTTTAATTCATGAATCTTGGCTACCTGATCACCACCTTTTCATTTGCTGTCACAATGCTCTGTTTTCACGTAAAACTTGTGCGACAACTTCTACTAAAAATGCCAGATACATTCACAAGAAAAGAAGTTTTTAATAAAGTCAGGAATTTCACAAAATTCTGCATGTACTTTAATAAATATTTCATACTTGCACCTTAATTGTTTTGGCCAACAAATTTATTTATAGACTTTTTAGGTGAAGCCACTATTTTCTTAATGACTAATGAAGCCACAGGGTGATTCAATCAATGTAGTTTTAAATTGATAAGCAGGGCTGCTTAGAGAAAAAGGAACTAGCTATATTTAAAGATATTATATTGCCTAAATAAATTACCTTACCATACAATTTGCAGGCAATTTTTAATTTAGGTAGAAAATCACATTCTTCTGGTACCTCCAACACTGAGACCTATTCTCTAATACTAAATTTAAATAAATACTAAGCTTTTTTTTTTTAATCAGAGCTATAAATAGGATTTTTATGGGCCAAATGCAGTAGTCACCATTTAAAATTGTCCTGCCTCTGACGCTACCTTAATGATACCCTGTGCATCTACTACAACACAATCTCACATTCACAGTGTCTAATATATGTGATGCTTCTGATTTCACCATCTAGACACCATAGGCATATTCTGGATTTTTAACAGAATTCAGATAAAAACTTAATAGAGGCAGAGAAAGTGAAATGACTCACTAAAATATCACTGTTTGCAGAGCTGTGGAATGGGAGAAAACATTCCTAACTTAAAAAAAATACTTTAAACATAAAACAAATGCTATTTTTAAATACGAACATAGGCAACCAAATATAAGTTTTTCCCTCTCGGGTGCCTTTAAGTAATTTCTTAATAAGATCAGTCATTGTCTGTTATTCATAAGTAACGTGACAAACTAAAGGAAAACAACTCATTCATGTTTTATAAGTACATAAACAGGTGGCTTTATCAAAAGACACCCTTTCTTAAAAAAATCTTTGAATTTGCCTTGACTTGTGTTTTAAGATATATATTTGTGTTACATCATAAACCGTAAGTATGTCTCCTACATACCAATATACATTTATACGATTGTCACTTCTGTATTTAATGTTCAGCCTTCTCTTCTGGACGAAACGTTAAGTAGTGGCACTACTAGACTGTTATGCACAGGCAGTGCACATGGCAGCAGGAGTGTATAAAGGCACTGGGCAGCAGATGAGGCTGTAGAAGAATGCTGTATGTGGAGCAAATCACATTGACTAGAGCAGCTGTAAATCCTAGGAAGAACCCCAGCGAAACAGGAAAGAGGCAGGTGCTCGGTGGGTGACCAAAGCCAGGCCACACCACAGCTAAGGAGGCAGCAATGGCACCACAGAATATAACCTGGCCTGAGCAAAGCATCTGCATAAATTACAGAGAACTACTATTCAAGAAGAAAAATCTGTGATGAGAGCTTGAAATTCAGTGTTCCGTTGTCTGCCTCAACAAGTAATCCTAGTCAGACTGCTTGGACACCTCAGGAAAGATGCATATGTTAAGGTCGGAGAATGGCTGTAAAGAAGTCAGGGAGTAATATCTACAAAGGCATGCACACAAATAAAAACAATTCTGCTTAAATTTTTTAAAAATCACCTTCGCCTTCTACAGAGTCTTGCACTGAGCTTTTCTGTACTCTGAGAATGACTATGAAATACAATTATTTCGTATCTACTTTTGCTGTCAGCACTGGAAATGACTGAGTACTACACACAGGCAGAATGGGCCATTTTTGGCATATCCAGTCCATTTCTGGGTTTTCAGTTTTGCTGGATTCTGTTTCGATTGACATGTAAGTGAAGCCTAGTTTGTTTCACCTCTCAGCTCAATTGATATTTTATGCTATGCTTTCCAGAGGGAATCACAGCAAAGGTAAAGAAAAGAACCACTTTTTTTTCTGGGCTTAAAGCCCCAACCAAATTTGTTTTGTAGACAAAGCAAAAATCACTAGAGGACTGGAGTTTCAAATTGAGTATTTCATTCCTCAAACTACCAGGTGGAAGAAAGTGCCCCAAAAAGCCTAATTAGTCACAGCAAGTTGTGCACTGGGAATGCACACATACTGCTCAAAACTAGCTCCTACAAGGTACACAGCTCTCAACAGTTACTGGCTCCAAAGGGAGTAGTACTTTAAGTCTGCTTGAAAAGGTCTTAGCAGAGTTCCAGAAGGAGGGATTTTTAAGTGGGGAGATGGGAGGAGAGGTGATAAATTGAAAAAAGAAACCTTTCGGAAGTTTATGACCCACGAGGATTTTAAGAACTTCCACAAAGGAAAAAAAACACTGATCACAGCTTAATATAACAAGAGCTCTATGACCTCTATGAAACTACAGCAAAAAGTTCAGGTAAAATGACATAGCTACAAGATTCTGGTGGAATCCAACTTAAAGATCCTGATTAGAATCTCCATTCTTTTTAAAATACTCAGAAGGAAACATAATCTACAAAAAGTTAATTTCCACTACTTCTACTGTTTATTTTTCTAAATAATTCACCCTTTAAATACAACTATTTTCTATTGTTTCAAGGGTTTTGTAACAAACATATGTTCTACTTGTTGGCAGCAACTTGTTCGAATTCACGTGTTGCACAGAAGTATTCCTCAAGATTTGCACTAAACAAAATGGCTACATACTCTCACACACTGCTAAAAACAAGAGCACAGCCAAGGGGAGTGAAGCTATCTGGACAGAACACAGAGTTGGAGAGGATCGAAAGGCACAGCAGGCAGAGAACCACACAGCTGCACAACACTGCTACAAAAGCCAGAAGGAGGGGAAACCAGCTGGAAGAGAGATTTGGATAAAGGCGGAGAGAGAAGGTGGAAAAGCCTGTGTCAGAGAAACAAACTGGAGGGGAAATAAGAAGAAATGACCTCTGAAACCAGGACCTGGAAGTTACAACGGAGAGAGAGGTGAGTGAGTAAACAGCCATGTGTGGGCAAGGCAGGATGGTGTACAGCATACACAGAGAGGAGGACCAGTGACAGACTGGTCTGTAACCATTAGAATATTGTGTTCTCCAGACCTCAACAAAAAAACCAATGTATTTTTCACTAAATCCTTAGGACAGATACAACATGGCATAGAACAAGAAATTTGTAAGCATTACTTCTGCATATCTTTGCAGACACTTCAAGACATAAAGACAGCACAGTGAAGAATATTCTAGGCAAATGGGAAATACCACTTTTAAGAAAAGGGCACATCTACCAGAAGAAATCAATTCTTTCCTTTACTCAGTCATGGAGTTCCTGTGTGATGGCATGCAAACCACAAAATCCAATTTTGCATGAACAGTAGCCAATAAAACATTACAAAAGGAATCTGCAGAAGTAACAAGCTACTACATCCACAGTTTAAGTCAGCTAACTGTGGCTCAAAGTGCTACAAGAAAATACTAACATTTAAAACTCAAGTCACTGGCACCTTAAATTGGACACTTTAAGTCTACTAATATTTCAGCCTTTAAACATTTTTAGTTTAAAGTTCCACAGCTGTACAATACAGATCGTAATATAAACTAATCCACAGGAGTAGTGTAATTTTAAATTAATTTTCATCAAGCTTACAGATGCAACAATGAAAGCATTACAAAAAAAATGTCAAGAAAGAATTTTTTTTTCTGGGGCCTGGTTTTAATAGTGAACAATTTGTCTATGCATTTTATACTCTGATAAAGGAATATGAAATAAATGAACCTTTCTAATGGAGTACAGTTTGTGGAAAAAAAAACATCTGTTCATAAACTAAGAGATTACATATTAACATAACAAGGCTGAACTGAAGTTGAACTGACCCCCCCTACTTCTGACAGACTAATTTTTCAATACTTGATTTTGTAACCTTTCCTGTTCTTTCACACTGAGTTTCTTGATTAGTGTAAGAATGGCCTACTAAGGTGTTAACTGTTCAATTTTAGACTTCTGTAAACAACAAAAAGTATTCAACATCTTGCTGTTATGCAATCATGTCAAAATACATGAACTGTCTGAAAATCCTAGGCTGACATTTTACAAGCACTTGTCTGTCAAAGACTTTGTAAAGGTAGGTTTGGTTTGTTTTTACCAGTATGATAGGTTCTTCATGAAAATACCTACTTACAGAAAAAAAACACAAACCACAAAAAATTTTTCAAAACACAAATTAAGTTGCAAATCTTACAGCAAAGTACCTCAATGAAAGAGTAATATCTTACAGCAGCTGAACTGTGTTACGTGTGCCAGAAGAATTATTTTGCAATATCTTAGCAATGACTTCTAAAGAAATTTAACCATTTGTGCATACAATCTTTTTAAAAAGCATCTGTACCAAGATGATTACAGATGTAGTCACAGCTGACTGAAAAGGACCTCTTGAATTCACACCAAGCATTATTTCACCCCATTGAATGAATTCAAGGCATCTTAATTTTAGTGTACTGTAAAAGAAATGGATTTTTTTTTTTTTTAACATTTCTAATTGCGATTGCTCAAACAGAAATGTGTAGTTCTGGTGGGTTGACTTTGGCTGGATGCCAGGGCCCCACTAGAGCCACTCCATCACTCCCCTCCTCAAGCAGACAGTTTGACCTTCAGGTCACACCAGATTTCCACGACAAGGTTTTGCAGCTCTTGCATAAGAATTTTGAAACTTCCTAGAAGCTTCTAAGTCTACCTGGATAAAACATTTGCATGGAAAACCAAAATGCAGGAGAGACATGGTGAAGATGACAAATGTACTCCTAGAAAATCTCTAAGGCTGTAAGATCACTAGCTCACGGAAGTGGAGCAGCTCAGACGTGCAGGAAGAGTTTATGCCCACAAAAAATACACGAAAGCAACAAGGGAAAACCTACAAAGAATTCTAAAAAAAACAACCACTACATGCTAATAATCCATGCATTGAGGAAGAACATGTGCCAAGCTTTCTTTTTGCTGGAAGATTACACAGGACGAGCATAAGAAATTTTACTGTACAAATACTGTCAAATGTGTGGTCCAGACATCATGAAAAGCCCTGCCCCTATTTTTTAAAACAGCCTTGAGAGCTATCCTTACAGGCTTTACTTATCTCATTTATGTAATCGAATTGAAATGTTTGTACCTAAATAGTCTAAACCGCACCCCAGAGATTATACTGTCTCCGTAGAGAACGCAGTGTATTAATTCACGCACTTCTGCCACAAGTATGGCACTAGAAAAGCTTATCCAATTAACATATATTTCAGAGTCTTTTTAAGGAGAGACTTAGTATCTTTGTTTCCAAATATATTTTTTTCCTCACGTGTAAGTATTTTTAGCAATTGGAAAGTGTTAAAAGACAGGAACAAAGTGACTTAAATCTAATGCATAATCTGAACTCAAAAATCTTCGTGAAGATTAATATTTAAAAGTATTTATACACCTAGACATGCAGGCGGGTATGTTCTGGACTTCCTAGAAGTATATATGAGCCTAATTCATAAAAGCTCTCTGCTGTCATTGGCCAAAAGAAGACCTCACCACCCCATCAACAAATAAATACCTTTTCCCATAATACAACAGATTGCATTTTCTTTGCACAGTGAATCCACTAGACAGTCGAAAGATGACTGTGGATTATCATATCAGAGCTTTATGAAAAGTAAACACTGGTTTCCCTAAGGCACCTAAGAAAGACACACTAATAAAGTTAAAAATACCACCAAGAAATTTCCAACAATATTAGGTAGGATGACTTTCTCATCCTACATTACCTCAAGAACCTTTCTCTTTAGCACTCCAATGATAATAATAAAACATCTTTAAAAATGCATAGTGAATTTACTCCTGTTATATTTTTATACAAGTTATTTCCATAAAAAAAATCAATGTTTAACTCCAACACTTAATACTAATAGCAATTTACTACAACAGAAAGTAAAATACTGTGAATAATTATAAATATTAAAAGATTACTGAGCTTAATTTTCCTCTTCCTTTATGCAACATATTTTACACTGTTAAAGAGAACATATTCTGCCTAGCAGCCTGCTTTTTCCGATCACATGTATTTCTCAAACAAATAACAAAAATAAGACTGAATATATAAATGGTCAGATACTGCTGTTTTTTCATACCTGAAAGTTGTTACAAATGAAGCTGAAAGATCCACAGCACTTTTGCTTTCAAAGAAAATTAAAATGGATTGCCCACATCTTTCCTAGAACTTATGAAGTCAAACACAGGACCTGGATTTCAATAAAACAGTGTTCAAAGTGAAGTATGAAAATTCTTTTCATACTAAGTGCCTTCTGAAGTCTTAGTGAATCACTTCACATACAATTTTCACAATTATCATAGCAATTAAATGAAACAAAAATGAATTCAAGGAATCTACTATTTCAAATGAACTCAAATTAGACTGCATTTAATCGTCTTGGTCAAATATGTCTGAATCCTTAATTTCCCTTCTCCGCTAATATTTTTATTCACATTTAATAAATGTTATTTTTGGGCTGATAGTTTAAGTCATCCTTTTCGCGGGAAAAAAAAGTATATTCATTAAAGACATACTTCACATTCTATTATAATTTTATTATTTAGAACCTCTCACTGGTTACATCTGTTGAGTAAGTTAATTCTGTTAAATGTAAAACAGAACCATACTACATCCCAGTGATGGCTAAGAAATGTACCTTAGGAAAGATGCCTACTTTCCACTTCTCCCATCTCTTCAGCATTTCTTTTCATTTTGTTTGCTTTCTAGTAAGCATCTCTTGGATGCTGTAACATAATTCCTCAAAATAGCATTTTCATTACCAGCAGCACCTCTAGAGCTTGTCAACATGCTCATCTCTGCGAGTCTTCTTCAAAAATTACCTCATTCCAGAAATTTCTATCAATAAATCAGCAAATGTGTCCCCTTTTTTCTACCAATGTAGAGTTCTCTCTCCGGAAATGACAGCTCTTAGAATTCCTCTGGGCAAATTCACACAAGAACATACAGTTTTACTGGTTGTTTCATGATTCAGTGAATAATGTTTTCCACAAAAACTTTTTATATAAGTAAACTTCGACTAAACAAAGCTACTCAGTACAAATGTGACACTTAGGATTAAAATACTCAGCCCTATAAAAGTAGGTATGGTTTGTGTAGTCTTCTTAGTTGTTACACAAACTAGTTTTTTCTGTTACTTAAGACTAATTTACTAAATTACTGACAAAAAGGCAGTGTTTTCTCATTGTTTTAAGTTACACTACAGTTTTGACTGGGTGTTTACTGAAATTTAAGAAACTGATTTCTCTTTTTAAGAAACACATACAAAGTGGTTTAAAATAATTATTTTAATCTAAAATACATACTAAGCTTTAGCGGCTATGATAATAGCTGATTTGGCAAATTGCGAATAGAACCCATATCTTATTGCTTGATGGCAAATAATGATTTTTGAAAAGGTCTCTCTCACCTCTTCAGAGCATGAATGACAAAATAAGAATAAGCAGAGCAAGTAAAGAAAAGAAGGCAGTGGCAGAATAAAGCAAAAATGCTTTCAAATATTCACAGAGACATAATGTGCTTCTTTATGATCAAGGAGCAGTCACGAAGAAAACAAAAGATTTTCAAACTCAGCAATGTAATGAACTTCAACAAGCTCGTAGTCTATGCAGTGCACAAAGCAAAATGGACAGAGAAAAGTATGCAGAATTCCAGCCTAAGCCACTAACACTGCTATTTAAACAGAGCATGCAAATTTTATTAAGCATTTATTAAAATTGAAGTTACCCATGCACATAAACACTTCTGTCACAGAAAGATACAGAAGAAAAGAAAAATCCCAACCTCCTTTCCCACAATTATATCCTTTTAAAGAAAGAATTCTTCTCAGACCCTTTTCTCTCTTGTTATTTTCCCTGTATTCATTGTTTCCCACATTTTTTTCATTATCTCTATTCTCCTACCTTTTCCATCTATTGCTTTCTAGTTATTATACTCTTTTTTGGTTCTTTTATTTTTTCTACTGCCGCTAAAGCTATGTTGCAAAGAGGAAAAAGCATGTAATGCCCCAGAGAACTTCATGCAGTGAACAGGGCTCTGGGTACAGTGCCATTCAGCAATCTGAGCATCACCTTCCTGCCATGTACAACCTCTCAGTCACAGAACACTTTTACACACAGGATGTCAAACTGCATGGGCACTTTAGAAGACACACTGTGTATTCATACAATTCTCAGATTGGTTGAAAGCTACAGTATCCTACAGCCACAGAGATAAACACATGGAAATTCTGTGCCAAATATCACTGTGTGACCTATTCTGGGTATGGTCACTCACCACCAACGTACAAGCAATGAGCCCCTTTCTCCACGCTGGTCTCACCAGGCTACAGTCCCAGACAAGGACACTTTGTTTAAAACACAGGATCTCATACTTATAAGCTCAGACATCCCCAGCAAAACCCACAAGGAAGCTGTCACAGGCACACCTTCCATAAAAAAAACAATGGATGGACTCTTACTTCCAACATCCTATAACTAGTGTAAGACTCACCTGAACTTATAGCAAAGATGACAGTGATGTGCAGAAATCAGATAGGTCATGTAAACTAAGGTGTCACTGTCAATAAAGGCTGGTAGAGCTGCCCAAGGGACACAATTAAAAGAAGTGCACTTTAATTAACTAATTAAATGGCTATGCCAAGGAAATGCTGAATAATGCTTTTATTCAGTATTTCTGCTCTTCTTATACAGGTGTCAGAAGTTTATGAATACACTCGGTATGAGCTATGCCATGGGCATCAGCTGTCTTAGAAAACACAGAAAGTGCATTTAATCAGTTTAGAGGCAAAGTAGTTTGAATGACCTACTTCTTCTCCCCCCAGCCCCTCTTGAGAGCTTTTACTGAAAAAAATATACTGGAAATGTTTAGAGAATGGATATCTTTTAATTGAAATAACAGTTTCCGTAACTTAAGCAGTTAAAAGCCCCCATCAAGCACTTTCTTCATTTATAACACACAATGGCTAAAAATTACATGTATACAAGCTAATTCTAATCTATATTGCAAAGAATTCAGTGAGGGTTCACAGAGTCTTTGGAAGATGACTGAGATTTGGTAGCAAAATTTCATATATGATAGAAAATCACAAAAAAGGTGCTATCTCTGCCTCAAAATCATTCCTAAGCAGAATATCTAACCACGATTAGTCTACGAAACTCTAAAATAGAACACGTAATAGCTTAAGACACAAATTACACAGAACTGACTGAACTCTAACACAATTTTCCTGTATTGCAGATTTCCCATATAAGTTTTACCTAAATATCAAGAATTAAAAAGTAAAGACAGTATGCTGGCACACAGCACCAAAGTCATGAAATTCAAAGATGAATAGCAAATCAACACCATTTTTCTGCAGCTTGAGACATGCTCTTAAGGAATAACCGTATTCCCTAAACAGTTTCTGGAAAGTGACAAACATTTTGATTTGTATTATGGGAAAAAAGTTTAACACTGTTTGGCATACGATTTTCCTTGAAAACCACGGTGGATGTGGAAGATCTTACATTCTCAAAAGAGTATCTTCATTTTTTTAATATATCTTACCTTCAGCAAGACAGCAATAAAATGACACAGATAGCTTCTACTTAGTGAACTTTTTCAACCATTGTTCACTACTTCATTTTGAATAAGGTACACACTCAAAAGTGTGTAAATATAAATTTGAAGTTAAGCTTGGCTGATACATAATAAAGTTCCTAATTTAAAAAAAGAAAAATATAGGATACTAGCATACCTCCTTTTGATTAATCTTAAACATAGCAATAGGCTAGAGGTCACTGCAGTAAAGTTTTTTACAATATTTGAATTCCCTTGCCATAAGAACAAATGTTTTAAAATACTATTGAATAAGTTATCAATACTTATCACAAAGTTATAACTAATAACTATTGAATAATCTTCAACGAATATGAAACTTTGTTCAGATTTTTCTTCCAACACTTCCTTTGTTTGTTTCAAATAAATTTATTAGTTGGCCTCATCTCTCATATGTATTATCACAGCAAAATCAAAGACTGTCTATTTTCTGCCAAGTATCTGCTTCTATAAGAGCAATGATTTTATTAAAAAATGCCAAGGAATCCAGCAGTGCTGAGATTACTCCCATTAAGACAGCAAAACTGAAGGAAAAAAAAGAGACATCTGACTATAGCCTCAGAGAACATGCACCAAATAGCATTTTCTTAACATGCTCTAATAGATTCAGGCAGAGAAGAGAATTTGATTTGGAAATGAATTATCAGCTGTCACAAAACATGGACATCATTAAAATGAGAAAATATGACAAACATGATACAACCTATCCTTTTTTAAGCTTAAATCTAAAATAATACCAAATTAATAGTCAAAAAACAGTTAAAATTACGTCAAGATAAAAATTCAAATATAACATATTTTAAACAGTGTCCTACATACATGTCCTAGAAACATGAAAAAAAACATAAATTCATATTCACTTTTGTCCTGCAATTTCCATCATCTGTACTTTTGGTAACAGACAAAGAAGTTTGAAACTTATTAAACAACTGCATTTTAAGAATGCAGAGTTAAAGTCCACATATAAAAACAAATTTTAAAAAAAATCAAATAGAAGACCAATCTGAAAACTGGTAAGCCAATGATATTGTATAGAAAGAAGAAACCCTGGTGCAAAAAGAAATATGAAATCTTACTACCAAAAAAAAAAATTCTATTGTCTCTTCCTGACTTTGGGAATATCATGTACCAACTCAATGAAATGGACTTTGCACTGGACTTCACTCTTTTCCTTATGTGAGGCATATATTTCATTTAATTTTTAGGAGGCATTCTGGATTAAACATCCTTATTCATATCACAGCACCTTCATGATGCCGACTGACGTGAAACTGGTAATGGAGTGCTGTATTCCTCTCATTAATCACCATAATGCCCCTTTCTGGGAATCTGTGCAATACAGACACACAGCTACAGGTCAGCCTTTCATTCTATTCAAGTCCATGTCAAAAATCCATATACCAAATTACTCTGTATGTATCAGACCTGAAACCAGCAGTAAGGACAGTAGAATATAACAGATATCCAAAAGCACGCCATGCAGAAAATGCAACTTTTTGGCAGAGGATCCCCAAGACCAAGGTGCAGTAGGAGAACTGATACTTAAGGCCCGAGCACCACTTGTTCTCTATGCAGAAAACATGGAAAGGTACTTCCCTCTTCCTACTTCATACAGGCTTCTTTTCAAAAACCTTCCTTTTCTCCTCAGCAACATACACAGAATTCAACTTGTGTTTCACCTTCCTTTAAGAAAAGATTTATTATAAAATCATTAGGACACCAAAATCTACAAATATGTCATACATGTAGTGTGTCTCAGCTTGCACATAAATTCAGTTAAGTACAAAAGGCGAACAGATGTGCAAATGAGTATGTGCACAGAAATGTAAATTAGGCAAAAGAGGAATCAAGACTGTCAATCATGTGAGAACTAAATGTTAATTTTCTTTAAGATGACTTCTTACCCCAGCTTGTTTCAAGGGAAGAAGGGATGTATCATTTAGGATGGTAATCAAAAGGAGGTATTCAAGCACCTTAACACTTCTAGGAAAACATCTCAAAATGTACATTCTACACCTGAACAAGTGAAGGGAAAGTGTATTGAATTTTTATCTTCTCATTTCAATGTCCAAAAGCATAGCTGATGGAGTGCTAGGTTTGTAAGAGGCAGGTGGCACAAACGTTGTCACCTAAATAAGCCATATTCCCAATGGACAGATGTACAGCCTTTTGTCTTACATAATCAAGACAATAAAAATTGATTCAGCAGTTTTGAGATCAGACAACTAATGCAAAACAAGTTAATTTAAAACGTCCCCATTACTTCTGTAAGAAAAAAAATTGAAACAATACTGTTCTCAAGAAAGTCAACAAAAAAAATAGGGTACAGGGAGAGGAAACAAAAGAGACAAGAGGAGGAGATCCACAGGAAAAAAACCAAACAAACAAACAAAACAAAACAAAAAAAAAAAAATCACACTTGGAGGTATACTTTTCCTTTCTCTCACATAAGAATTGCATAAATACAACCTTAATTATACAAATAGCTAAATGAACTCTGAGACATTAAGTTTAAAAAAAAGAACAACAAATATTTTAATAATTTAAACATGACTAGTTTATGTAGAACTACTTAAAATAAACTCTTGTGGAATAACCAGATCAAAATATATTTCTGACAACAAGCTTATCACATCACTACTTCAGTTTGAAAGTAGGTTCTAACAGACAATCAGAGTAGAATGCTCCAGATACATTTGCTCATGACTAGTTTACCAACTTCCTTCATAAATCATAATTTCCAATACTATAAAATGTCTGCTGCCAAGACAGTGGGAACTAAGGCAATATTTTTTGGAAGTTTACCTAGTACATTATTACTGAAGAACATCTACACAAAATTCATAAGCCACCAATCACCATGTTAAATAAGTTATCTGGGTACTTTATATTTTAATGGAAATGTACTTAATAAAATTCGGTACATCTCAACTTGTTCTACAGTCTTCAAAATAAAGCTCCTTTGTAATTTGTTCAATATCACATATAAATCAATTATAAAACAGTATGTCATACATATTTGGTTACTAACATTTTAATAACGATGTTTTAAACATCAAAATTTTTAGGGAATTGTCCTTTGTCTTAGAGCATAGCACAGTGCCAAGTGTCTAAAGCTATGGTAGTATGATAACTTATCTATTTATTACATTTCAAGGCATTACCCTCTACCAAGACACGGGAAATTTTCACATACACATGGTTGGATATATCACTGAGATTGACAATGGTTTCGCTCTGAAAGTCATCCAGTTTATTGTGCTAGCTTCTTCTTCTTTCTCACTTAACCCTGTTAGAATGGATAATAAAATCACCAACTGGCGATTTCGGTAAAACTGTCTTTACATTCCCTGCAACTAATGATTATTTCTTAAAATCTTTTTAGCATGAAGGAAAAGTCTAAGATGCTTTACAACAGTGATTTTTAACTATATATCTAACTTACATGTTGCCAGTTATATTTGCATAGATACTGTGTTCAACTATCTAACAATGCTTTATTTAATTAACCATTCGTGTATGCTGCAAGATATAACCACATAACCAGCACTGTATTTATGCACGAAAATCCTGCAGGTTTCTTCTAAATGAAATTTTTAAAGCCATAATAATTATTACTTGCATTTATGTATCCCAGCCTAAGACTTCAATACCTGCTGAAGCTGATTTGAATTTATTCCCATTTTGCATCAGAGTGATAGTGTAGAAGACGGAATAATTTAATCAAATCCTATATTTAGGGGGAGATCTGGAACTGGAACACAAGCACAAATACCTGTGCAAAAAAACTGAATGCAAAAAGCTGTATTATACCAAATATATATATTCTTTATGATCTGTTTTGCCATTTTTATCTGCATGAAGTACCTAAAGCAGTTGTTATTTGGTATGTATTGTTATTTGCAATTTAAATATTACAGCTTAAAGAGAGGCAAATTAATCTTCAAAACAATTTTAGTAATAGAGGAAGGCCAGCATTATCCAATGCATTTCTAAAAAAAGTAAAGAGAGGGATGCTACTGCCTAAGGTCATTCAGTGAGCCAAGGGCAGAGAGAGCTGGAGCTAGAACTCACAATATTTTAATCCTAGCCTCGTGTTTTAACACTGGTAAATGCTGCCTGTCCCAGGCTGTTAGCGGCAATTGTATTTATGCTCTGACAGTAAAGTAGACTCGTTGAATGTTTGATGCCCAAAGGAGAAGATGAAAAACAAGAAACCATATGTCTGGAGTCTTTTGAATATGCCTCAAGAGCATTAGAAACAGGAAAGCAGATTTTCCAAAAAAAAAAAAATTGCCACACATGAACATCCATTTTAGGATTCCTGACATGTCCTGAAAGAGGAACTAAATGGAAATTTAAATAGCAACATAAAAATCAAAGAACTATCATAACATATTAGTATTAACATGATGTACACTAAAAGGTTATGGTACACATGCTTCCTAAGGAGTGTAAAGGCTCATTTTACCACCCCAGCCATAAAACAAGACTCTTCTCCTAACATGCAGAATGAATGAGTTGAAATGAAGGCCTAAATCTAGTCTTTGCTAATTATCACAGCACAGCTTCTTCCTACACTTTAATTTACAATACATGTACGGAGAGCCTATCAAGTCCTACAAATTCATCATAAGGGATTAAATCCTACAATAAAACTGAAATAGATGTAAAAAGCATCTCAAGCTTTGCATGAGACTGTCCCAAGGGCAAAAAATACATATGTCCCGGAACAAACAAACAAAAATCCACGAACAAAAGAGAAAACAAACAAATAACAAACCACTGAAACAGCTCATGAGCTAATTGCTGAGGGTGTATCAGCTAATCCAGTGGAAAAGTAAAAATACATTTTGCTATTTCCATAAAGTCTGGACATTTTCTGCCTGCTTATGAACTCAGGGAACACATCCCGCAGAGTACAACTACCAGGAAGTTTATACAGGCTTCTGAAAGTGCATAAGGAATACTAATACTACAGCTCATTGCTTTTTCATCATGAGTTCACATATTTTCTCAGTATTTACAAGTAGGTGCTCCCTTAGTTAAAACTAGAAATAAAAAGATCAACAAATTAAATCCTTTCAAGGAAACATATGAAGTTATATTGCCCCCTGCTGATGAAGAGCTAAAACTCGATATAAAATCAGAGCTTGTGCTCCAATACGAATATGAGTAATATCTGTTACCGAAACTCAAATATTTGTTTTTTTATTATATAATTCCAAGATATCTCAAATTTTTGTTTTACAAAGAATTGTCAGGAAAAAAAAATATAAGAGAGATCTGAAGATAAGAAAAGATGTAAATGTTAGGGGCTTCTTCCAAGAGTTGAAAAATAAACATTGCTAATTTCATGTTACTGTAAGACAGATCTCACTTTAAATTAATTACTATATGAAAACAGTAATTCCACTCAAGTTGTGTATTATTAACACCATTTTTTCCTTGAAATAAGTAAGATATTGTATTTAATTTTTCAATAAGAAAACTAAGCTTCTCCACACTGACTTTAAAAGGCTGATTTTAAAAAGGAACAATATAGAAGCAGACTGAACCTTATTTTCAGTCTATACAGACTGTTTGATGCTAAAATATAGTTACTTAAATTACAGACGAAACCAGTATGCTCTTATATAGCCTCCAGATATTATCTTGGTTAAACAGATTTACATTTATAAATATTTTAACCATTAGTTAGAAGAAATTCTTGCTGCCTTTTAAAATTGCTCTTTTTTACAAAGAGTACAGCTTACTGCTGGTAATACTAATGTGTCATTAACACCTGCAGGAGCCAGAGAGAACTGTGAGGCACCTAATTCAGCACCTTGCAGGGGAAGAGTTTAAGAAGTGTTGCTTACTTTAGCTTTGTCCTTGTCTTGACAAATATCTTCAGTACCAATAGTTCAAATAAACAACAGCAGTGCAGATGCAGTTAGACATACTTTAAAAGGCTCAGGTAGATCATATGATAGCCTAAATTCCATTCCAGCCTTAAACCTCCTGGTCCTGCTAAAACACAAATTCTTTACCTTACCTGCAGTTTTATGATGTGTCAATTAGATCACACTAAGTAATTTCATCTAATTTCATGTATTTTAGTGCATATCTACACAGGCCTCTGATTCCTTTCTATGCTTCTTGAAGTATGATTAGCAGCACATACAGCATAATATCACCTTGGAAACAAGGCAGTATGTTCTCCCAGTGTGTAAACAAGAATATTGCATTTTATCAATAGGATGTTTTAATAATACCCTTTAAGTTTGGTTTAAACCACAGAAGGGCTCAGGGCTGATGTAAAATCGACAAATAAAAGGAAATAGTACCTACAACGTATTCTAAATAAAAGGGAATTGTGTTCATCTTAACATCAAGTTTTCTTCATTATTCCTGTTTTAAAAGCCTCTTTCACCAATATTCAGCAAGTTTAAGACAATCTAAAACAGAACACTCTAAGTTGTGACTTCCTGTAATTTTTGTCTTGTCCACACATGTATTTCATTTACAATGCTCAAACGTACCACAGGACTACAAGAACTATTTGAAAAGGAAAAAAGAAAAGGTACCATGACAATACTAGTAATTCTTTGACTTTCTTAAGTAGCAGACAGTTAATCAACTAACATATATAAGTGATGCAACTAAACAAAATATTCAGCTGTCAACAGACACATCAGAGCTGTAAATAAAAGTCAATTAGCAAACTGAATTGCCAAGGTGAATATCTTTTTAATTTTGTTACTATTTCTTTTTTCAAAAAAAAGAAAACCTCAAATATCTATCTTAGAAAGCAAATGTACTATAAATGTACTATATGTACATTTATCTCCATATTATTAAATACCATATTATCCAAAATATATATTTATACAATGTAATTATTATATAGTTATGTGATGTAATTAATTATTCTTTTGTTTATATTACAAAATAATATAAATGTTATTTCTATAAATGTGCTATAAGGTACAGTTTCAAGTCTGATCCTACAGGGAAGGGACCAAAGAAGATCATCTGATTCAACTTTTCATAAGAAAGATAGCAGAGATTTATCTTCCACCTGAAGACATCCCAAATTTCAGACTGGTTAATCTGAGTAATTTTCCTTTGTACTGAGACCTTGTAGATTGACTCATCATGCCACAGTATGGTGAAGAATTAAAGTTCTTCAATAAATTCTAAATATAAATGAAGGCAAATTAAGTCTCTTTAGCACATAATTTCCATTTCTACACTATGATTGCTTATAAATACAACCTAGTTTTCTTTGACATCTACGGAGAACTTTTGTCCATTATGGCCAACACAACTGAGAAAGATAACCATGTACTTCCCTAAGTCATGCTTATTCATTAACCATTCCAAATAACACCTAAGGCTCTAAAATTTCAATTCCTGCAACATCCTCTGGTTTTCACCAAACCACATGTGGTCCATGAAAAATTATGAAGAGTATTTCTTATTCCAGGAAGCTCTGAATTGCTAAAATATCCTTTTAATTGCTAAAATATCCTTTTATAAAGGCATGTTCCTTCTAAGAGTAAATGCATTAACACCACTAAAACAACTCTTATTCTCACTTGTTGTAACTTTAAATAATGCATTCATGTCCAGCAAACAACTTGTATTCAGTTTCTGCCTATATTAAACCATCATGACATACCAGTAAAAACATATTTCTAAAAGCAACAAAATCCTGCGAACTACTGTAACAAAGAGAAGATTTACTTTTAAAAGGGAAAGGGGGGAAAATATAGGAAAAAAATTTTAAAAAGAAAAATGTACTTTAAAAAAATTTTGTCTTCATTTCACTACATTTAAAGTTTCAAGAAATTATGTATATTTTACACACTAGGGAAGCCCTCAAAAAACAAAACTGCTGTGGTCACCTAACTTTACACTATTTCTTCTGCTACCAGTCTTTCAGATTTTGCAGAGAACAGTTAATTGACCATTCTTATTAATGACCAGTTTTGAGAAAACTGTATCAATTCTAACTTGCTTTCAAAAGTCCTACAGTATCAACAAACTTCTTGTATCTTCTTTTTTAAGATACACAATATCAACAGAGTTCAATCTGCTCATCTGAATAATCCTCTGTGGGTTTTTAGCACATATTCATGCTATTTTCAATTGTTTACTACTGGTGACAAAACAGAACAGAGACAGCAATACTAAACAGTTTAAATATTGTTTTAAGTCACCAACTAATTCACTTATAGGTTACATAAAGGCAAAAAATTAAGCAAAGCAAGGAATTTTCATTATTAGTTGTATTTCTAACCTAAACATTTGCTGATCTTTTACGCAAAAGATCTAAATTCACTGTTGTTTAATAAAAATAGACTCAATACTTGCAAGTTGCATATAGTGCATCTATCTAATACTTTAAACACAGGCTTTTGTACATCAGTTCTTGCTGTACCATCTTGGTTAGTAGGACACTCAAGAATAACAAGTACAAGACGCAGCTTATGCTAATGACAGGGAGACCCACAGTGCATAATCGTAGGGAAGTAAGAGATGAATAAACATGGTAAATAAGCAACTATGCTGCTTCAAAGCGCTTTTACGCAGCATCATTTTTAATTACTTTGAAAATGCTTAATCACACACAAACTTGAAAGGCAAGCATAACCACAGGCTAGGCAAACACACAAATCACACACAAATCTGTGCCCACATACAAAGGCACTGAAGAAACAATTTGGAAAGCAAGATTATTTTACTGTCAACTATCTTTCCAAACCATGAATACAGGCAGGAATAGTCGTAACTGAAGAAAGAACTAGTGGAAAAATTCCCAGACTTACTTACTGCTATGATTTTATCATGAAGAACAATAAAGTATACCAATAATTGAATTGCATACAAACTTTGAGGAGATACAATGACCAAATGAGACCCCAGAAAACACCTCATGACATAGACTGCTGGAGATTTCTGCCTAGTTTGTCAAAATCCCATACAATTTTAATTCCAGCTATAACACAGAAGTGTGATCAGCTCACTGTTTTTTAAGCTGTTGCTCTGATATAGAATCACTTCCTTTCCAAAAAACCTTTAGGATAATCAAGTCCAACCATTAAATCAGCATTGGCAGAGTCACCGCTAAAGCATTCCCAAA
>VWPU01016895.1:0-27142 GCA_013398955.1 Callaeas wilsoni
GCGCTCCCCGCGCTCCTCCGCCGCTCTCGCCGCAGCCCCGGCCTCGCCCGCCCGCCCGCGCTCGCCCCCGCCATGCCGAACATCGTGCTCTTCAGCGGCAGCTCCCACCACGACCTGTCCCAGCGGGTGGCGGACCGGCTCGGGCTGGAGCTGGGCAAGGTGGTCACCAAGAAGTTCAGCAACCAGGAGACCAGGTGCGTGCCTCTGCCCCGGCCCTCGCCGCGTGTCGCGCTCTCACGCCCCGCTGGCGTCACGGGCGCACCCCGGACACACCCCCGCGCCCGGGCGGCTGCAGCGCCGGGTCCCGCCCCGCTGTCACCCGGCGCTGGCGCCGGCACCCGCTGCGGTGTCACCCGCCCCGCTGTCACCCGGGGCCGGCGCCGGCCCCCGCTCCGGTGTCACCCGGGGCCGGCGCCGGGGCCCGCGCCGGTGTCACCCGCCCCGCTGTCTCCCCGGGCTCTCGGCGGCTCCTGCCAGGGCGGCTGAGCGGGTTCGGGACCCGCGTACGGATGGCTCGGTGCAGGTGCAGCCGCGGGAGCGCGGCGCGGTCCGGTGTGTCCTGCCCGGCACTCCTTCCTGGCTGTCCCCCCTCCCTTCCTCCCGCCTGCGGAGCACGAGCAGCGCACCGGAGGCGTCCCGGCTGGCTCGTGCCGGCCCAGCTCGGGAGCGCTCCCGTCGGGAGCTCCTTGGCCAGAGCAGGGATGGCACAGCCCTGGCCGGGTGAAGAGCATCCTCCTTCCCGTGGGGTGGGAATGGTTTTTGCGCAGGCAGCCCGTCTGCGACGGCAGGTGCATCCCACTGCTCGCAGATAATTAACTCTGCAGCTGACCAGCTTTATCTGCGTAAAGATAAAAAAATAATCTTGGTTTTATAAACTACAGTATGCCATGCAGTTTTGTAAGTAGGTCTGCATACAAGCAGATGTAAGAACAGGGTGGTGATGCTGGATTAGACATTTTGAAAAGGATCTAGGTCAAATTACACTTGCAGAATTTTTTGCAACTGGTCTTTATTTTGTATTAGCAGCCAGGTGTGTGTGTGTGCTGGACCCGTTACAGCTCCTGTAGGGCTCCACTCCGTAGCCCAAGACTGATAGTGCATGAGAGTGATACAAGTTGTTGTGATGGCCTTGGCTTGCTCCTGAAAGTGCAGTCCTACCAGGTTCCTGGCCAGCCAAATGCGGAAAGTGACTTTGGTAACAGTGCAAAAAGTCCTGTGTGAAACCATGAGGCCAGCTTGCTCACCTGGAGTCTGAGAATGTGCTCCCCAATGCTTTTTCTATCAATATTGCCTCTCTTCACTAGTGTGTCATCTTAGCTTTCTGACCCACCTATTTAATTTGCTCAAATTCAATGAATTTTAAATTGACGTGACAGTGGTATGTTCAACCCCTGAGCTGGTAAGACTACAACTGCTTCTCTGTATAGGTATGTGAGTCTAGGCTGCCAGCTGATTCTGAAACACAAGTTCCTGCTGTAAGTGGCTGGCTAGTCTCTGAGGTTCTTACATGTTTATTTTTATCTGTTCTTGTTATGAATCTCCTGAAAAAGCGTGTTTTCATTGCTTCCTTTGAAAGATTAACATGATGTATTCTAAAATTGCTCTCACAAAGCTTGTCCTTTTCTGTCTACGTTTTTGCATTCTCTGTGCAGTTGCTCTTGTTCTAGTTATGCTCACTGGCATTACTATAAACCCTCTTCCATTGGTGTTTATGCAATCTAATGTTTGCACACTCTAACTCTTCTATTCATTCCTGATTAAATGAAAGCTTAAATCTTCTCTCAATTCTTTCCAGCCCCATACTCACTTTATTGCTCTTTGATCTCTTTTCTGCATGATAAAACTTAACTTTGTGTATTTGGTTGCATGACTTTCTTGCTAACTTGTCTAATTTTTTTTAATGTTTGTTCTCCAGAGACACTTGTCTTAATCTGTGCTTGAAACATAGCAAACAGCAGAACTAAATTGATTTAGATTTCATCCAAGGTAGAAATTTATCTCCACAGTTTGCATATTTATTTTATAAGATAAGTTAATTAAATTCTGGGCTTCAGGATACAATAATCTCAAGACTGTCATTCCACCCATTTTTCCAGGTATGGAATATTCTCTCTGCCATTAAAAAGGAAGGTAGTGGTGACTGCAGTATGTCAGTGGTTTGGCTAATCTAGTAATGCCAGTTAATTTTTTTAGGCAAGTAGTGATGTACAGATGTGGTACAGATATGAGGAACGTATTTATTAGAAACATTATTTCTGGTTGCTTCCATTGCAACACTGCAAGGCTGACGTTATCTTTTTTATTTCTTTTATTCCCTGAACTAAAAGACCTTAATATTTTAAGCCTCTAAGTGTTTGGGTTTTGTTTGGTCTTTTGTTTTGTTTTACAACTTCCTTCTTTTGAGAGTCTAATCTGAATTTCCTGTTTCCCCTTCAGCGAGTAAAGTCGTATCCACTATATAATATTTCAAGTGGTTAATTTTTTCAGTATTCTTAGCAACTTACTTCAGAATGTTGACTTTCCAGTTTTCTAGACTAATGTTCTTAATAAAAAAAACCCCAGCGAGAGTAGTAAGAGAATTCCTCAACAATGTATTCAAAATGAAACTACAGGTAAAGGTGATACTTACGCAGAGGGGTTCTTTCCTGAGGCATCTGGATTTTTCAGTCTGTCTATACTGTTAAATTGTGTGTGTATTTAAGCAAAAAATGACTTCTTCCTATATACAGTGACTCTAGCACAGTCCTTTTTCGTTATTTTTGTTGCATTTTAAAATTTATAAACAAGTGTATTGGTGTTATGAAATACACTTGAAGTATTGCAGAATACTAAAACCTGATAGTTAAAAAGCTCAAGGAACCTTAAACCTTCCAGTGGCACTCTAGCAATCCTCCATGCAAACAGATAAGCTTGGGCCTGAGGGTCAAACTCTTGCTTTGTCAGATCTGTTAAGTTAGTAAGTTGCAGAGAAGATTTACCTTTTGTTCAAAACTCTGTTTTGCTGTTTGCTGCATTCTTTCAGATATAAATGCTGTGTAAATTGATAACTGTGTGCAGCTCCAGGCTTAAATCCTTGCAAAAGGTCCTAGCTGGGAGCCTTTTACTTGAGAGTTGTAATTAGTCTGGTTTGCAGAATATAGTGGAGGGAAGAGTTGTTAAATATTTTGCGTTATACTTCAAGTCAAAAAGGCTTTAGGTTTCAGTCCCAGTTCTCAGCAGCTGTAAATGCGTTTGCAAAACTGATGCTGAGGTTAGCCAGGCATAGGACCACCATTGACAAGCACTGTGGCTAAATAGCCAGTGCCAGTAACTTTACAGCTCCAGAACATTTAAAATGTGAAAGGCTTCTCATTTTTATCTGTACTGAGACTGATGTATCTAGCAATAATATCATATTCCTCTTTCTGATTTAGGCAATCAATATTCTTTTGGGTTCTGTAGCTGGTAAATGTAATGTCTGTGCTGAGAAAGTGGGGAAATTGCTGGCAGACTCAATCACTGCCCCATTTTTTTCTTCCTTGTCTTTCAACTGTATGAAAATGCTTTCCTTCAGCTGGCTACTAAAGTCAAGCAACACTACCAAATGCAGCACCAGAGCTCCACAATAAACTCTGGTTTTGGATGATAACTCTGTTATTATTCATAGCTTGTGTGTCAGTTAAGTGCCAGCCACGGTGTCACGGTAGGAGCTTGGGTGGCACCACTTTCTTATTTATCTGGCAGAATGATAAGGGCTGCAGTAGGGGCTTAGTCAGTTTATCTTCTTCAAACCCCACAAGCCAACTGTCATCAGCAGTTTTGAGGCTGGAGGAAGAAGAAAGGAATGGAAGTCCTTAAGCAGGGATGACTGTTGTAGCTTTGGCATCATGAAACTTTGACTGACATGTAACAGATGCATACAGATATTAAACACTCTGAAGCTTTTTGCAAAATTGTCTTCAAATACACTGAGGTGGCATTTAATTAGAGTTGCTATACAATTAAACCCTGGTGCAGATGTTTTTGGTGAGTTACTTGAAAAAGTATGCTTAAATTTATCACATTGTAAATAAATTAATTTTCTTACAAGATGTGGTATTCTTCTTTCTCTAAAGAGTATTTGTTTTAACTCTGACTTTGAAATACTTTGAAAATGGAGAAACTACTCATCACAGTTTTGGCATTCTTTTGCACACATGTTTCCTGGTGAAAGAAGTTAGTGCTGCCACCCATTCCTGGGAGGTTCCTGGCTTCTTGCTGTCAGATTCACTGGCTGAAGTGAGTCTTGTAGATTTTCTTGATCCAAGAGGAAGGGAATTGAAGACCTGCCTGGCACATGTGAATTTGAACGCTGCTTACTCACAGCCTTATTCAGCTGCTGAAGTTGGACTGCTTCAGAAACATCAAATTAAAGTGTATGCCATTTAGCTTTTACAGAAGGAAATATGGAACGACTACAAAGGGACATTGTCTGCTGTATGGGAAAAGCTGTGCTGTTGGTATGAGGGCTATTTTCTTGTGAGTAAATTAACCTGGATGTTGTGGGCTGATATTCGATCTCGGAAGTTAGGAAAAAGTAGCTGATGTTTTCCTGGAGAATTCATTCCAGGATGAGTTTGAGTCTCAATTTCACAAAAAGTGGGGAAATGAAACCAGTTTGTTCCATGAAGTAAATAACTGAAAAAAATCAAGAGCAAACATGGAAACTTCTGTCTTAGGGATTTACAATTTGTCACCTGGCTTCTTGTCTCTCCATCAGCATCCTTGCACTGCACTCGTCTCAGATGAGACATGACCTCACTGCATCTCGTGTAACCTGGCTCCTTAGGGTTCAGCTCATGTGGAGCCATGAGCTGTATCACCCTCACTGAGTAGATGGTTAATGGTGTTTGCAGATCCCTAATCATGGAATGAGCAAGCTCAGGTCATAAACTGGTGTTAGGACAACTGAAGACAGTAGGGATTAGGGACACACTGGGATGTGAAGTGTTTCTTCATACTGCCCAGCTTCTGAGCAAGTGATTCCCAGCTGGGCTGGTTATGCTCTGCTTCTGTCAGTGGGGGCAGCTCTTTCCCTCTCTCCCAGCTCACTTGCATTGTCATTAGCAAGAGAAGGCTGGAGAAACAGATTTTACCAGCTTGTTTGAATAAGGTAAAAATAGTTTCTAGACTGCACACTGTATTTGTTAAAGCCTCAACAGTACAGTGTTTTGTTTGTATAGGGAATTGAAGACGCAGCAAATATGGCCATTTATTGCATTGTTCATTTCTCTGAATAGGAAAAGGCCCCAAATCCTTTAAATTTTTTGGTTTGAGACTTCCACTTTTTGACCCTGCCATATACTGTGGACTTTTATCTTTGTGTAGATGAGAAATACTTGAAATTAAAAAAACAACACCCCCCAACACCCCAACAAACAAAACCAACCCCCCCCACCCCAAAAAAAAGAAAGCCAAACAAACCCCAATATGTGTGGATAATGGCTGACAATCCTGTGTGTCCTTAGCTGCACAGTTTGGTACTCAGCCTTTGGAGAGTTTTTGCACATGTTCAGGCTTGACAGACATTTGTTTCCAAATTTTTGAGGGTAGTTTTTTGACTGCATGTAGCTAAACCCAGAACTTGCTTGAGAAAAGGTGTTTTCATCTTGTGGTGGCAAGCTGTGTGGCAGAGTGGAGGGTAACAAGGTATTTCCTATCATCTGGTGTTTACCATACCAGTGCTCTGCACTAGAATTGGGCAGTTGTTAATGGACATACAGCAGGGGATTTGTCTTGGAGCTGTTCATGAAAGTGGAAGTGCCTAGAGTGGAGGGGAGACCGTGGGTGCCAGGAGATACGGGATCCCTATAGACTTAAAACCAACTCTGCCATTTTTATTGTTTCTTTGTTGTTTTGGGCTTTGCTGGTACCCACTTTGTTACGTACTATCAGGTCAGATGAAATATTTGCCCAGTGAGTTGAAACTCTTGTGTTGAAAGACTTTACTCTGCAAAATGTGTTCCCAAAGTAATAGGTCAAACACACCCTGCTGCTTGCCATTGGCTGGGTTTCAATGAACTGCAAACTCAGCATGTGGATTTGTTTGATCACTTTTGAGATATTGATTCATTTGCACACTGTATGAGGACTCTAGACCTTCATTTTTGGCCTCTTCTCTGTGTGTTGAAAGGGCCTGAAGTATACATCTACTTTATTAGCATCTAATTTGCTTGAGAAATCTTACTTTTTGTAAGCATGGCTAGAAACTTAATCTGCTGTAATTATTTAAAAAAATACAGAGCCCTGGTAAGTGTATGATTTGAACATCCTAGTTATGTATTTACATTACTTACCATCGTAGTCTGGCTCTACACACTTATTCCCTTGTTTCCCCACAGCTTTTTAGTTTTTAGTTAGGATGTACAAATTTATGATTTCCATCACTAAGTTCAGTTGGGACTGCACTATAAATCTAGCTCAAAAGGATCACAATCCGCTATTACTCCTGATTCTGATTTTTGCTTAAGGGATGCTTCAGCCATTGAAATATGTTTGTAACCTAAGTGGGTTTTATGCTGCATCCTTAATTTATGGTTATTAGTCTGTCCAAGTTTCTACTTATTAAATTGAACTCTCAAATCAGCCTTTGCAAGTTGAAGGCAGATACCAACACTTAAACTTGGTATTCATCATGTCCTGTCTTATGTGTATCTTTCCCAGCTAGAGCCTTGTTCTTCTGGATGCCAAGCAACTGGCTCAGAGTTAATTAGTTTTGTGCGCTATTGATTTTTGTAAATTTCCCTTTTAAACACAATTGTGTCGTGTCAGGGCTTTTAATGTACAGGTTCTGTTGACTCTTCTTGAACAGAAATTTATTTAAACTGTTAGCAAATAGCTGAATTTGATTAAATTGCATAAAACAAACAGAGCTTGTAATTTTGAGGCAAGAGCTTGTTCTTGTGTCCTTCCTCTGTGTCCTGACTATGTGAAATTGTTTAAATAACCTCACAAACAGTTAATAAGGTCATGATATAGATGGGGGAACTTGGTAGTAATGTTAATAAGATAACTGTCACAAAATTTGACTGCTGTTACCTTAGTGTTGTCTAATAGATATTTGAGATACAACATTCAAATACCTGATTATATAGTTTATAGTCTCTTATTGGTTACTTGAATATGAAAAAAAAAAAAAAGGGACGGGGCAAAAAAACCCAAACCAATACAAACCCAAACTGCCAATTCCCTGCCCTCCCTCCAGTGAAAAAAACCCCACCACCCAAACCCCCACCAATGTGGCTAGGACAGGCTGTATCTGATGGAATACTTGTAACACAATGACTGTTTATCTTTTACTCTCTGGCTTGGGAAAGGTGAAATAGGCAGCTCTGTATCTGTTGGCTGAGTCTACACAATATCTCTCAATACCAATCTTTGAGAAGGTAGATAATATGACACACTGACCTGTTGCACAGCTCTCTCTTGTTGACTGGGAAATGTGACTACTCACATTTCTGTGCACCACGTATGTCATTCGAGCCTTAAAAGCATAGCTACATTTTTTTTTTTCAAATGTACTAAGACAGAAAGAAGAAGCATATTTGTTTTCTAAGTTGTTTGCAAGATGATGTTTTTTGGTAGCCCAAGATCATAAGAAAAAAATACAATTAATGACAATGGGCAAATCATCAGTTCAGGTCCACGGTATTAACCAGACCTATATTTATCTGAAAGTATATTCCTTGACCTTCTGAAAACTTATTTTTTAGTGATGTGCATAGAAGTGACAGTTTTTAAAAAGAGTAAAACAACTCCAAGTGTTATAATTCAGTGTTCTTTCAGTATATAGTGAACATTAAGCTCATGTACTTTCGTCACTCAGCCAATTTTTTTTCCTAGTATGTAATGTTATAGTGTTAAATTAACTGTTCCTTTTTTTTCCCTAAGTAATAAAATAATCTTTCTTTGGGCATATTCCAAAGGTGTGGTATGAGACAACACTCATTATAAAGCAGATCTGTGTAACTGCTGAGTCAGGGTGCAATTAGAATTTTTTAAAGCTCTCATGATAACCACAAAGCTATAATAATGATTGAGGCCACATCCATAAGCTAGTGAGTAGATTCTTCACATGGATTTGTGTTCAGGGGGGCTTCTACTTAAGCCTGGCTGGTTTTTCCAATCATGTATCACACTTAGTATCTTGCTGAAAAAAAATTGTTATTTTGATCAAAACAGTTTTCTCTGAATGGCCTCATTCCATTGATCAAAAACTTAGCAAGGGAAGTAACAGTTTTGTGACTAAAAAATTGTGCCTTTATGGAATGATGAAAGCCTCTAAAAGGTTTCCTGACGTATCTGCAGATGACACTGTCCCTGACCACCTCTGTCCTTCCAGAGACCTGGTGTTTGTTTGATGGTTTGCTTTCTTTTGACCTTAAGAAATCCTGCTAATAGCATTCTTAGGCAAAAAATGTGTTCAGTTAAGGAGAAAAATTAAGACAGGATCTTTATATAGCTTGTTTGGGACTGCAGAGAACTCAAAGAGGGGAGCTGAGAGCATGTACTCAACTATCTTGGTAGTGGTAAATCAAATGTGTTCTTATCATTAAGATGCCTAAAAGCAGTAAATTCCTTTCTGTGGAAAGCTCATGAGTCTTACACAGCACCCTGAGAGCTGATAAACAAAACTTATTAGGACTGTGTTTGGCTAGAACAAGCCTCAGCATTGAAGAGCGCATTAGAGGAATTATTCTACCCACATCTGGGCCATTTGGATGGTTTCCAGTCAGAAAATTCTGCTTATTTGTGTCTTGAGTAAAGATGCAACCTTTTAAATAAGGGTTCAATATATTCTAGCATTTAATAACTGAGACTAACATAGTAGAGCATGGATTTGAAAGGTCTGATCACTTAATTATTTTGGAAGTCTGTATGTTTCGTGTATGTTGTGCATGGATTTAAGGGAAAACAAAGATTATTCTGCTATATTTATATGTAAATTTTGGAGTAACAGGTGTGAAAAGTTAGTGTGGTTCAGCAGTAGATGCCTTTTGCTTGGATCTAAAATTGAGAAAGAATACACATTCAACAGTTTTGTTTTATTTTTCCTGTTTGTTTTTAAGCTCAATTTAATTTTTGAATTCTGTGGTGTGAGCAGTAATTTGTCATGAAATCTGTGGAAGAACAGAAAAAATTTAATTACTATCATAAGGAACCAAAGCATGTAAGCATGGTTAGAGCAAATAGAACAGCTGACACAACATGAGAGTTGAGCCATGGTAAGCTGTTGATTAGGAGCCTTCTTAGCTTTTCTATATGATTTTTGTCTTTAAAATACACTTTACTTGAACATCATGGTGTAGATTTTATAGCTGTAATTACATAGCGGTTGGTGCTGACCTGATGAAGACCATACTGGCTTATATTGAAACAGACTTTGTGTCAAGGAGGCTGTTATCGAAATCGCTGTGAAAATAATCCTACTCTAAATGGGAAGTTTACAGAAAACCTGTGGTAGTTTGTTAATACACAACTGGATTTATTTATTTTTTTAATTTTTAGTAATGCTTTCCCAGTAATTTAAGTGTTGAACTGATCATCTCCTGCTCTTTCAGTGTAGAGATTGGTGAAAGTGTGAGAGGGGAAGATGTGTATATTATCCAGAGTGGCTGTGGAGAAATAAATGACAACTTAATGGAACTACTCATCATGATCAATGCTTGCAAGATTGCATCATCCTCCAGAGTTACTGCTGTAATTCCATGTTTCCCATATGCCAGGCAAGATAAGAAAGACAAGGTAGGTAAGAACTATGTCATTTTGGAAGGCTTCTGTTCAGCTTGCTCACTTGAAAGTTTTGGAGGTTAATAATTTTCATAAACATTTAAGTGATTTGAAAGATTTGATTTTTTTTCTCCCCATCCTTTTCTCTTGGTAAAATGTTCACTGATTTTATCCACAAGTGAATGAAATGAGACAATAAATTACTTTTTTGCTTGTGTTTGATAATTGACATGCCTTTAGTTTACAAAATTAGGTATATTCTGTGTATGGTCTGTTGCAGAATACTTTGCTAGCAAATCCCATTTTATGGGATTGTTTATCTTGCTTTTTCAAAGTTTTTTGGGTTTTTTAATCCCTATTACTGTAGAGAGTACAGCTTTTTAAGCATTTTAATTGCATGGAATTAAATACTAAATTCAAAATGATGTAACTATTATGTAGGTAGGTTTCATCCTATATGGTTAAGCAGAGCAAAATAGAAGGAACTGATAAAAGCCACAATACATAAAAAATTAATAAAAACATTATTTTATGCTGCCATGCAGATTAAAAAAAAGTTTTTATATCTGTAATAGTTATTTTGATTTATGAAGACAAGAAATTGTATGAAAACCCTATAAATGCTCTACTGATTTTATTGCCCTTTTCCTGAATTTGTTCTGTCATAACTGATGAATAAATCAGTTCAGCCAAGTTGGTAACACAGTAACAAACCCTCTGTGGGAAGTGAGACCGATTTTAAAAAATACTGAACTAGACTGTCTATCTCTACTATAGATACAAAAAGAACCCCTTTGATAGGTTATATGAATGGTACTTTTACCTAAGCTCACTTGAAAAGAAGTAATAAGAAATGTGAATTTGGCTTTAAGGATTGGATTGCAATGGCTGTATTTTTGGAAAATTGTCTCTCTCCTTTACTTCCTTAAATGGACTGCCCCCTCTCTTCCACTTTGGGCATCAGGCAAACCACTCTGCGAGCCTTCTGTTGGTCTTTATATTCTTTTAGATAAAAAACAGAACAGGAATGTAGTGATGGAGAAGCTAAAAATAATAGCAGATATTACAAAATATGTAATAGCCTGTGATATCTAAGAACAAAACTAAAAAAACCCTTATTTTCTGGTATATTAATTCTTTAAGTGCAGCCTCTGTAATACCATACTACTACTATGAAGGTCTACTTGTTATACTTCCAAAAATGGAATTCAGGAATTAAAAAGTAAGACCCTATTCTGTGCGTATGTCTCTTGGTACTTCATTTTTGCTGTGTTTTATAGTGGATGATGCTTTCCCTTGATCAGAAGGGGTCAAATACTTTATATCAAAAGATCTTGAAAGGGTACCAATAAACATTTTGTTGAAAAGAAGGGAAAGCATCTCACTGTGTTTTGATTTCCCACTTCATATTGGGAAGTTCTGCTGTACCATCCTATAAGTTCTTGGTGTGGGGAAAGGATGAGTATATTCCAAAATTTCCATGCATCTAAATTGTCTTGTCAAGGGTACCCAAATTCTACGTGGCAGACTTCCAGAGACATTTTAACCCCCCAGTGTGGTGACACAGTGCATGCCATCCAGGAGCATGTTGTATTTCAGAAATGCCATCTGAAGATGAATAGCCTAGGAAAGTGATTTTGATTAATAGAGATTTTGAGATTTTTTTTTTTCCAGACTGTTCTCTGTGTGCCACCGAGTTCTGCAATTGTAGGCAAAATATATAATTTTTTTCTTGTGGGGGGGGGGGTTTTTTCCCCTCTGTTTTGCAACTGAGAAAATGTTTGCCGTCTTTGGAAATTAACCTTGGTAGTTGACCTCCATGTTGCAAAATAAGCTATAATACAGCTGTCAGCATTGGGCAGCTTATTGACAGGGACATCTTTCCTCCTGCTTGCATCAGATCACTTGGTCTTTGACCCATGATGAGTGCACAAGCTTTGTGTGCTGCCTGAAGTGTCAGTAAAGTGCCAGCCATTTTCTTCCTACGATCATGCACAGATTTTCTGCTATGGTGAAAGACATTGCTGTAGTTTGCTTGACTATGGACTGAAGCAGTATAATCTTCAGCAGATGGATGTCGTTACCTAGTTTGAATATAAGTTATTGACTTTAATTCATTACGAACTAAATAGACTGAGTCCTTGCTGCTTAAAATAACCATGTATTTGTCATACCTCTGGTGCAGTTATGATTCCTGAGAACAATGAAAGTGCTCTTCATTTATTTATGTAAGGAAAGGGCCTTGCAGTAAAAATCTTAGTTTGAACAATCTAATCTACTCTGAAAATTTTAGCACTAAACCTGGACTATCTTTAAACGAGAAACAGATTGAAAAAAAGAATGCTTACTGAGAATGATAAAAAAGTCAGTAAATTAATTTAGATTCAGTCAAGTGCTGCCCTAAACTAGAATATTTCTGATGCACAAGCTAGCTAAATTTAAAAATAGCTCAGATATTTCTGTGCTTTGACCATAACTGCACTTATGCATCCTCTAATTATGCCAACCTTCCAAGCTGTGGGCAGGACACATTTATGTAGGATGCTGCAGAGATGCCTTTGAGATAAGTTAGAAGTACAGTGACAGGTGAGTTCGGTGTTCTACAGCTCATGTAACTTTGTTTTTTTGATTTGTAGAAGGGGTCCGTGGAGCGTTGGGTAGGTATCTTTTTTTTTTTTTTTTTTTTTTTAATCTAACACTGCGCATTTCCATTAATGTGGCCTTAAAGGGTGAAACTTACTGGGTTACATTATGTATAACTAGGAACATTTTCAGTTTCACTTCTTGATTTCAGTTGTGTTTCACCTAGGCCATGACAGTAATCCTGTGGAATAATTTGGTACAATAAAACCCCTAGATTCCAGCTAAAAATATATTTGGACATTCAAGATAATGGCTGTCAATTTCTGAGGCTTCAAAGCATATCTCATTTTTGAAATTATAAATTTGAGTAATGCATTAGTGAACATTCAGTATCCATACACTTCACAACTGGCTTTCTTGGAAGTGAAAGTTCCAGTTATAAATCTTTGGGCTTTCTTTGATTTCCTTTTTTTTTTTCTGTTCAGTCTGCATGTGATGAATATTGAGCAAGACAATGTACTAAGATGCTTAAAGGCAACAGAGCTTTGATCTTGGTGGACAACTTTTACTTTCAGCTATGTGTCCTTTGCACAGTTACACTTGTGAGGTTGTTTATATTAGCTATGTGGATTCCCCCTGCCACTGGTAATTCAAGTGATTTTTTTACAATTTAGCTTCTGTACATAATCTAATGCTGCATTTCACACTAATAATTCTGAAAATGATCTAAAATTACATCAAAGAATTGAACAATGAATACTGTGAATCCGTGTTCTTACCTCTCTCATCAGAAGCAAACCTTACAAACTACATTAGAAGGAAAATCATGAGTTCTTATCCACCTTTGTCATCCAAGTTTCTGAATAACGAGGCCAGGTTATCTGAGGTTCCCATGAATATACTTTCTTTGGTTTTAAAATAATCTTCAATTTGCATCATATTGTAGCACAAAACTTACTTTCTATGCAAGCAAGCAAATCTTAAATGTGTCATGTGGGTTTTCTTTTAATGCACCATTTTGTGTAAAGGAAACTGTCAGCTGCAAACTTCTTTTGTCTTAATCTCCTATTAGCCCATTCTTAAGAAACAGGTACTGGTGTCTGGCTATCTTTCCTTCCAAGACCCTCTGCCCACCAACATGTGGGCAATCTGTGATGTGAGCATATCTGCTAAAACAAGTTACCTAGTGGTAAAAGTTCAAGTTCTTCCTTCTGGGAAGGCAGCCTGCAAGGCCAGCAGCTGAAAGAAGTACCAACTGGTAATGTATGCATTAGTATGTGATGCAGGAAAGTATTTTATTTGGGGTTTTTTGTGATGGTGATACTCATGATATTGATGCATGAGACAAACTGAATGGTATTCACATTGAACAGAAATGAAAAAATTAGACAAAATTCAGTGTGCTGGATGGAGTGGAAATGGCAAACCACGCGCTGAAAAGAATGTAATTTGCCTTTAGCTGCTAGCTTGGAACTAGTTACTTGTCTCTACCAGTGAGGCTGGTCTGGTTTGCCATTTTCTTTTCCTTTCTCCTCTGTTTGAGCTGACTCACCTGGCTCTTGATTCAGACAAGTCCTGGTGTACAGCACAAGGGAAGTGTCTAGCCTGGGAAGATAGGATAGTACAAGCAGGAGAGCAAACCTCTCATTTCAGATTTACCTGTTAGTCCAGCTTAGTGGAAGATTAAACTAGATCTTTGCAAAGAGCTAAGAGAACACTGCAATGGAATGAACAGAGTGGATATGAAATATTTCTTTTGTTAGACGTTTACAGAGATTTGAGAGTATTTTGAAGTCCAGCTTAAAAATGTCAGATGCTGAAATGAGCTGAAGTGATTAGGAATTCAAATGGCATGAACAAAAATTTGCTACTAATAATAGAATTATCCAGAAAGCTTTAGACAACTTACAGAACTGAACTGAAGAGCAGCGTTGTCCTCAGCAAGTGGAAAATCAACTGTGCTGAAGCACTAACGATGATAAACCCTTCTGGAAGCTATATGCATCTGAATTGCAGAGATCTAGGGAAGTGCTGACTGTTGCATCTGCTTTCTGTGTATCTTACACAGACAAAATGGTGGTGATATTCTGTGAAACACAGGACCCAAAAGGGATGGTTTTCAAAATGAAAAATTTCAGTAATGATGGTGATAAACTTGATCTAGCCATAAAACGAGACTGCAGTATTTCTCAGTTTCTATTCTGGAAGTGCATTGTCAATCTGCAGGTTACAACAGAGAAATGCCAAGTTTCCACCTAAACTAGCAATAGTTTTGCGGAAAATACTGGCTTCTTGATAGGACACAGATGGAAAATCATACAGGCTAAATTGTTGGTGATTCAGCTCACTGTCACTTATGCCCTTGAGCATCAATGGAAGGAAAGCAGAGGAACTCTGTAATAGTTTGTATGGGGTGGAAGGAGAGGAAGTTCCTAGGAGGTGAAATGAGGCTGTTTGATAAAGAGATGTAGCAGAAGAGAATACTGTGCCAGCAGAAAACAGTGTGATATTGAGATGGAAACTGACTTGCAGTTCTGCCTTCATGCTAATGTTATGGCCAGCTATTAGCCTTATTTAAAGATTAGCAAAAGAAAGGAGGGGCTTTTGTTCAGTGTTTCTGTTAGAGAAAACTGTCTAGGGAAACACAGGTTTCTACAGAGCTTAAAAAAATGAAAAAACTCTGCAGTAACTAAAAAAAAAGTGAGGTATCCTCCAGTCATAGTTTCCTTTTTTAGATTGTTTGTTCTGCATCCTCGATGCTTTTAAAAACCTCTTGACCTTGGCATTAACTTTGCTAATAAGATTTTTACTCTTCTTTCATTCTTTCTACTTAGGATTTCTTCATCCTCCCCGTCCTTTTGGGAATTCTAAACTCCTAATTGCATCTAGAAATTAAACATAAATTAACAAGAAAAAGAAAAAAGGTCAGGGTAAAAGACTCCTGCCAACAAGGATCTGCTACAAGCGTTACTGTGTCATGAAGAAATGCTTGATACTAACATGATTTTAAAGCAGTGTTCTCAAAAGTTGGGTTCGTTTTGCCTTCAATCTTTGGATTTTGCAATGTTTCTTAGAACAAGATAGAATTGGGTGTTTATGTAGAGTAAAGGCTTAGAGAAATGAAGATTGTCTTTCTGCTATGAAAAAGTTAGCTGAAACTTTTAAGTAGAAGAATTGGAAAACTATATCCCAAATTTTATCTCTTTAATACAACACATTATTAGGCAGACTGTGCAAGCCAATGTAGATACTCCTAAATGCTTTACTGAGTTTCAAACCCCTAGTAGCAAGATTGACAGACTAGTTTGGCTAAAGTTCTGGAGCTTTTCATATCTAGATACCCAACATTTTAAAGGATAAATAATAAAAATAACTAATTTTCTGACTCTTTGCATCTAGTCGAAATACTTTTAAAATGGTAAACGTTTGTGCTTTATTCCTCAGAGCCGTGCACCAATCTCTGCAAAACTTGTTGCCAACATGCTGTCAGTTGCAGGGGCTGACCACATCATCACCATGGACTTGCATGCTTCTCAGATCCAGGTTGGTTCTACTAGTTGTGCCTAGAAGCTCTACTGAATTAATGTGACAAGTTAATAGTAATTCTCTGGGGTTTTGGTCATTTTTTTGAAAGGCTATGTACAGAACTGTGAGGGTTCAGAGCAAGTCTTGCTACCTGGTTCTAATTAAATTCCTTTTTAGAAAGAGACCAGTCTGGATTTTATGGGGTGATTTTGCAGTTACTTCAAATATTTATGCATTGGAGTCTTTGGTAGAATTTGCCAAGTCTAATGTAAGAACTTCCAGAACATAAAATACACTGGCTTGGGGCAAGTTCTCTTAATCTTAGCCTTGTCAGAGATTATAGTCTAGCCTTAGGTAGAGTTTTGTTGTTACAGCCAAGGGTGTAATATTTTCTTAAAAGAAGTGGAGATAGAGCCTGGCAACCTTTATCTGGCTTACTGCTGAATCCAGCAAATCACAAAACCTTTGCTTCAGACACAGAGCAGACATAATTTGTCATTCTCATGTGTACCTTGTTTTAAGAGAACTTATTTTTTATAGAAAACACCATATCTTCCAGTTCTGGCACTCCATTTAATCAGAATTTCTTATTATGCTAGATGGTTGTCACATAAATAAAAAGGTCTAAACCAGATTTCTTGTTTTTACAACTTGTACAAAGATTCCATTTTAGTTTGAGTCCTCCCAATGTTGAAATACTGCTGTTAATGTCAAGCAGTTGAAATTTATGGAAGTTGAATATTATTCATTGGATTTTTTGAGAGCTTTTCACTAGCATGAATTTACTCTAGTGCCTGAAGGTGATCATCTTTTCTGATTTTTTTATATCAATTGAGAACATCTGTTTTCTTTTTCACTACTCTTGGGTGACACTTTTAGAGACCTTAATATTTATTTGACTTCAGCAGCATTTGACAGTAGTATCAGAAGCAGAATTAGGCCAGTGTAAAATATTGATGAAGTCCCACCATTCATGAAAGGCAAAGGCTTGATTCGTTCCCTTTGTCTTCGTTCCAGGTAAGATACAAACACATATTCATGAAACTCTCTTTCTCTTTTGGACTAGGGTTTCTTTGACATTCCAGTAGATAACCTGTATGCAGAACCTGCAGTCCTGCAGTGGATTAAAGAGAACATTCCCGAGTGGAGAAACTGTATCATAGTGTCACCTGATGCAGGTGGTGCAAAAAGGTACTATACAAGCTTAAAACGATTAGATTTACATATAGTTACTGGTTAATGATCTAGTTTGCCTAGCCTTCTATATTCCTCTATGAATTGTGCAAGATACAGGGTACTTCACTGATTAATCCAACTGCATTGTAAAAACAGAACAGCTAGCTCTTCCAATGCTGTTCATGCTTGAGAACATTCAGGACCTTTCTATACTCTAAAGAAGATATTTTTCTCTCTCCCTGGATATGGCCTCATTAGCTGAATCCCTCCACCAGAGGGAAGAGATTTTTCCTGCTGCTTGCTTCTTTAGTCAAGTTGCTGCACCTCTTCCTGCTTCGCTCTGGAATTGCCTAAGCTTCCCTTCTCTGTCAAAGCATATGGCCTATTCCCACTGTACCTGCTGGCATTTAGGTAAGAGCTTGCTTGACTCATATTTCTTTTTTCTTTACATTATTGCATTCCAGATGTAAACCTGCTGACCCCAAGTCTTGCTCTATAAATACTAGAAAAAGGGAATGAAACTTTGAGTGGTGAAGGGTAAAAATAGAAAACTTAGTCCATTGGAGTCTTTCTTCATTCACAGCATGTGTTACTCATTTAGCAGACTCTGTTTTATTTGGTATTGATTGAGCATAAACCAATGCCAAAGCTCAGAAGCAGATTGGCTGGTGAGGTCATAAAGCATGCCATTGAGGCAAAATGCTTATTCTCAGGTTTTATTGCTCATGCTGCTGCTGCAGAGGCAACAAAGACAAATGAAGTAAGACTCCTGTAAGCCCACAGCAATTCAAATGCCTGAAATGTAGTATGGGGAAATTGTCATAATTTGATTTTAATTGAAGTCCTTGAGTCTGTCGTGAGTGTTCATGTTGATTTTTAGGGAAATAAGACTAAGTAGAACTCCTAGTTTTTCCTTTTTAGATTAATCAAGATAAGGATGTGAAGACCATAGTAAGCATTCTAAAAGATCACTTAGTCAGTTATATTTCTTTGTTTGTTCCTATCAGGTTACTGTCATTTTTGCATTTGCTTTTTATGTTGGTTTTGGTTTGGTTTTGTTTTTTAAACAAAATACAATCTTTGCTTCGAATTCAAGTCAGAAGACAGCACTTCTTCCCCTACCAAATATTTGTGCATTATCAAGTTAATCATAAGAGTTTATTTTTTTGAGGATCACACTCACTGTATTTAATATAGATACAGTCCATCTTTAGTATCTTTCTGTTGTAATGCAACAACCAGTTTCTGTTGAAATAGGACTAGATGTTGCTTTCAATAAATTCATAGTTTCTCCTTCACCTCCAGTAAAAAAAGATAAAGAAAATTGTTTGACCTTTCCATTTAAAATATGTAGAACTTCAAAGTAAAACTTAATAAAAATTGATAGAATGTGAAAATTGAACATGAATTATCTTAACATTTAAATTTGTAAGTACTCATTTTTTAAAAATCCGTTTTCTTGCACTCATTTAAAATACTTGAATTCTCTTTTGTTTCTTACCACTTGGCTGGTTTATCCCCAGCTTATTAGATGTTGCAACTGAAATAAGGTATGGAAATTCTATTGATATCTTCATGTCTCTGAGGTATTGAGAGTTGCTATGAAATTACACTATTCATAAAAAATGCGAGAATTTTTGGAGTTGTTGTTTATCGTCCATTTGTTGAAATACAGTAACTAAAAGCTTTCATATTTAAGTGGTAAAGAAGCAAAACTGTATTCTCTATTAACCATGCATGTTAATAACCTTGTAAACAACATTCTAGACAGTCTAAAAAGGCTACAAGGTTGCATCAGCATTTAGAAAAAAGCATAGAATTGTTTATTCCTGTCTCTTTATACCTAAGAGCTCTATTATTTTAAACAAACTGGAAAAAAAGCAATCAGAAGTCTGTAACAAGTGAAATTTATTATTGGAAGTTTGTTTGGCCACCAGAGGTCACCCTGAAGAGTTTTAAAAGAGCCTTGTCAAGCAGGTGTACGCTAAGAGAATTATTAATGAAGTAAGCTACTTGATTACTACTCAAGTACTGTGAAAAGAATTATTAATCACTATTAACTTATTTGGTTTTTTCCCTTTGGCTTGGTTTCAAATCTTGCAATGGTATTTTTCAGTTAGAATGTTAAAGTGCACATTCCCATAGGCTTAGAATTTACTTCCCCCTACTTTAAATCACCTAGTGTGACTAGTATTGCAGCAGCTTAATAAAAGCTTGTGAATAGCTGAAATGTTTTCAAAGCCAGACACTTAATGACAGAAAAGCAAAGTCAACTCAATTAAAAAATCTATTTTTGGCGTATAGCTTAAGACACTCTGGCTGTATTTATTAGCAATGGATTAAGATTGCTTCTACCTGTTTCATTCCTTGCAAAAGTTTTTGCTGTGGTAATTTGAAAGCCAGAAGACAAAAACTGTGTTTTCTGACAAATAAATCTGTATGACTGTTTTTTCTTTTAAAATGGTTCTCTAAATGTGGTGTATTTCTTCCTGTAACTTAGGGTTACTTCAATCGCTGACAGACTGAATGTGGAATTTGCTCTCATTCATAAGGAAAGAAAGAAGGCAAATGAAGTGGACAGAATGGTCTTGGTTGGTGATGTGAAAGACAGAGTAGCAATTCTTGTCGATGATATGGCTGACACATGTGGCACAATATGTCATGCAGCAGAGAAGTAAGTATTATAATGATCTGGCCCAGTGTCTCACTGTAGTGTTCTCACTCGCTGCACAGCTGATGAATACAGTTGTCCTCAAGGCCTATAACCCAGCCTGACCTCTGTAGTCTGAATTCATTCTGATCCTTGAGTCGATAGGTCACAGTTCTGTGATTCAGCTGTGTCCTTCTTTAGAATGTGACATTGAGAAAATATTTACAAAAATATGTGATCTATACCTAGGAAGAGCACAGAATAAATGAAATGTCATATAACTTGAAAAGGACTTGGGCCATCTAGTGCACCTTACAGTTCCAAGGCAGAAAAGACAGATCAAAATCATTCCCTCCTTGAACCTCATCATTGAGCCTTTCCACTCTCCTTAGGCAATCTTTCGCAAAGCTTTACTGGATTTAACACTGCAAAGTATTTTCGCCATAGTGTCCAATGCAAATGTAATATTAATCTTCACTGTACATCTTAAGTATAAAACTACTTGTCCTTTTCATCTGGGGAGGTGAGCATAAGTTTTTCTGTCTTCTGTCTGAAAGTTGGTTGAAGAGTTCTCATTTCCCTCTAGACCTGAGTAACTTGAATTTGTTCAGTCTTTCCACAAGGTTTGTAGACCTCTGCTCAATTGCGATGCCTTCTGAATTCCTTCCAGCTGTTCTGCTTCTTGAAGTGGAGCTTGTGAATGTAGACCCACTATCCTAACTAAGGCTCTAACAGTGCTAAGTAGAAAGGATTATTTATGGCTTTCCAGGTGCCTGTATGCTGGTTCATTTCAGGTTAGTAGTAGGGCTGGCTCACGTTCATCTGGTTCTCAACCAGCGCTCCCAGGTCCTTTTCCACCAGGCAGCTTTTCAGCCTCTCCTCCCTGAGCCTGTAGCACTTCATGGGGTTGTTGTGACCAAAGTGCAGGTCACTTATTGAACCTCATACAAATGGCCTCAGCCCACTGATCCAGCCTGTCCAGATCCCTCTGCAGAGCCTTCCTGCCCTCAGATCAACACTGCCACCCAACTTGGTGGTACCTGCAAACTTAACTGAGGGTGGTCTCAATCTGCTTGTCCAGATTCCTGAGAAAGATGTCAAATGGGTTTGGCCCTAAGGGAACCCCTCTAGTGACTGACTGCCAACTGGATATAATCCCATTCACTACCACTTTCTGGACCCAGCCATCCAACCAGTTTTTTACCCAGTGAAAAGTATACCTGTCCAAGCTACGAGATGCAAATTTCCATAGGAGAATGCTGTGGGAAATGGTAGGAAAGTAACACTGTGAAGTTTTAAGTGAGCTAGACATTGTTCTTGGTGGTTTGAAGTAAAGATAATCCCATGAGTTTACAGTCTTTAGTTGCAGACTTGCTGTTTGCACCTATATAAAGGATGTCAAATACTGACAGAAGAAGGATTCATATAGTCTTGTTTCTTTTTGTTTTCATGGAAATGTGATGAAATTTTGCAGAGATGTTGTGTAGTTGTTTACTATCTGCATTCTACTCTACATCACACCTCGAAGTATTCTTCTAGGCTGTGCCCTTTGCAGATCAAAATCACAAATTGCCTAGCCAACAATTTTTTTTATACTCTTGTGCATAGAGGAAGTTAATTCCTGTCAAAAACCTTTCTTTCCTGTTTTGAAAGAAGCGCTCTTTAGTTACCTACAGTACATTTCTAGAGACCAGATTCTAAAACTGTCAATCACCTTCAATGTGTCTGCAGTGTTCACTAAGAAAGATGCTTTTGCTTGAGTGATGCTGCCTTGTATCATGTTCTTGGCATGAACTAGTGCTTTTCATTAATGTCAAATCCAGGTGGGATGTACTTTTTGTATAATTAGAATTGCTCACCAAAATATTCCCTAGAACTCTTTTTATCCCAGCAACCTAGATGCATATCAAGCAGATGAACTAAGAAATATATTTTCAGGTACAACAGATCAACCCGCTTAAGTACAAACTCAAGTACACACACTTGGCACACATTCACCGTGTTGTAATGCATACTCCTTGTAGGCTGCAGCTACTAAATGTAGTGCTGAAAATGACCAGAAAACTTCAATTCTGTTAAATCATTCAAAATGAGATGATGTTTCTGTGGTTTTGTCTTTTTTTTTGTCTCTTATGCTTCCTTCTGTGCCTTTGTGATGATCTGATAAAATGCCATTCCTCAGGGCCTCTGTTTCTAAGGCAGAGGAGCAGGTAGGACATAGCTGAGCATCTGGAGGCACTGAGGCCATTAAAAACTAAATTAGGATATTTTGACTCATTCACAAGGTGTTCTAGTTCTTTGATTTATACTTTTTTTCCTCCTCATGCATCACTTCGCTGTATGCTTGGATCAGCAGCATGTCTTCCCACAACCTTGCAGTAAGCTAGGATTTTAATCATTAACATTTCTTCTTCCTCAGAAACTCCTTCCAAGCAGAACTGTTTGAATTGCAAATGAAAATAAAGGTGTACAATAATGGAGGCACAATAGAGTTGTGAATACTGCCATCCAACCTACTTAATTTTTTGCCTAGTAAAGATAGAAAACTTGTACTGGAGTTCATTTTTATGTTGTGCTGATATGGTTAAAAGTGCAGCATCTTAGATTAGTATCACTGCTGGAAATAAGAACTATTTAATTTAATTATAATTTTTGTTGGGGATTTTTCTGAGACAATTCAAACTTTTTCAGGTTATACAAATATCTGAGTTATTTTGTAGGTATTTTATATGTAGGACTTTGTAAGTAAAATGTATTCTAGAGCTTTGTATATGGCTTCATCTATAGCCATGTATGTAAACATACATCACAGCATGCTATTTTTGTGTGTTCTACAGGTTAGTGTCTGCTGGAGCTACTAAAGTTTATGCCATTCTAACTCATGGCATCTTTTCTGGTCCTGCCCTCTCTCGGATTAACAATGCATCATTTGAGGCTGTTGTGGTAACTAATACAATCCCCCAAGAGGAGAAAATGAAACATTGCCCAAAAATACAGGTACAGTGGTGGTTTTATGCCATTTCTTTAGACTCAGGATTTGTATTTTACTGCTCACTGGTGCTAGCATTTTTGCCTTGAGAGGAAATTAATATTCTTAAGTACACTGTTTGCAAAACATTTTGCTAAAACATGCTAAGGAACTGTTTTAAGAGGATGGAGGTAATATAATAGAGCACTTCAAAATATTTGGTATTTGCCACACCTTGAGTATGCCTAATTGTGAAAGAGTGAGAAATGTAAAATTGACTGTTTTTTTTTTTTAATCATGCAATATTTGCATGTAGGAACATAGTTATTCTGTTGAGGAGGCCACAGAAATCTTAGATGACTTTATTTTTTCTTGAAAAACACAAATGGAATTGTTCTGGAAAGTCATGTTTCCCATTTGGAGGTTTTCCTTAGTATAGAGTAGAGAAAAGCATAAAAGATTGAGGTTTTAAATGCATTATTGGATTTTTTAAAAGCTTAACATTTGTTTAGTATTTATTGAAACAAGGCAAGCACTTAAAAAGGTGTACTTCCTTTAAACTGTATTTGTGTCAAGCAGACACTGCCATCTGATGGCAAGAATAGTGAGGCTTTTTGACAACATGCCCTTTGTCAGAAGTCTTCAACAATATGACTGTTCAGTGATCCTAGTCAATGCCTTCTTGCACAATTTTTGAGTTCTTACTTGGTATTACTGTAGTTTCTATATATATGTTCAATGCCTAAGCTTTAATGTTATATTACTTCCTAGAAATAAAAGCTACAAAGACAGATGGAATATTTGCTTATATGTTTATAAACTGCATAGTTTATTGTTCTTGGCATGCCATAAAATTTTGCATCTCAATTTTTCTTTCAGTTTATTGACATTTCCATGATCCTGGCAGAGGCAATTCGAAGAACACACAATGGTGAATCTGTGTCTTACCTGTTCAGTCACGTCCCCTTGTAACTGCAGGGGATTACACTGCATCTTTGCAAAGGTCTCTTGAGCTAGCACTGTTTTTAACGATGCACATCAACCATGAGAAATTAGTATCTTTGTACAATTCGAGAGCTTGTATGTTTAATTATTATATTTTTCTTGTAATTACCCTTTGTTCTTTGTAAATGGGCAATAAATCTCCATCTTGCAGAAACCTTATGAATTCTCTCGAGAGTCTGGAAGTCTTACATGTTGTATAAGTTCTTCTTTGTGCCTGTTCTCACTTTCTGCTAAACTGCTGCGTCAGATCCATTTTTCTATACAGAACTACAAACTGTTCACAAAACTTAACAGGATGTACACGTGTAAGATCGTTTTCTGTGTTAAGCTAAATGCTACAGACTTGAGTTTCTTGTATCTATTAATCTGTTGGGCAAACAGCTAGGGATTTTTTGTTTATGTTTAAGTACCATGAACAGTATTTTGTAAGCCCTAAAAATATGTAAAGGTCATGTTAATTTTGAGGAACTGTTGACATATACATAGTATGACCTGTTTGATACACTTAATGTTCATTTTTTTCCCCACAAAATATTTGGGGCTGCCGTTTTCTTTTGTAAAGCTCTCATTGCATTAAATTGTTTGCTTAACATCTGTTCTGTACAGTTGCTGTCTTCAGTTGTAAGACTGATGTTTCAGTATTCCCAGTATTATTAATATCACTTGTCTAAATAATGACCAAGCTTTAAGCATGAGCAGTTTGGTGTAAATTTCATTTTTTCTCTGTAGTTTTTGACATTCTCTGATTGTGATGATAGGAATAATTTTATAACAGTTTTCCTGTTAATATTGTAAAGGTTTATTGTGTCAAGTCCAAACAGAAAATTTAAACACACTTACACAGACTGGTCTGTACCATGATTGAAAAATATCTGAAAATACTGGTTTATTCAAACTGCACAGTCAATGGATCTTCTTCAAATTCCTTTTACAAAATACTACAATACTTGACTGTGCAGCCAGTGAACGAGGCTAGTACAATAACTAATTTTGAATGCTTTAACATTAGAGAATTAAAATCATTATGAAAACATTTTTTTCCTATTGTATGTTAAGAAAGCTTATGGTTAACTATGGGTAACGCAGTCAGTAATGGGTTGGGGCAGGGGAGTCAGGACTCGAAATTGTAGTTTTGTAATTAGGTCTTTGAATCCTGTTATGAATTGTTTTCAGTTTTTCTGTTAGAAGAGTAATGTGTATTAAAATACTATTCCTGCACCTAGATCACAGGAACTCAAGTTTCCTACCTGCAATTGCAGTTTTTAACTACAAAAGCATGGCCATACTTGAGAGGTGCTTCCTTGCTGTCGTGCTGCATAAAAACTACCCTTATTTTATCCTAACTTACTTATTTGGAGATATATTTATAATAACGCAATGACGTATTATAAAGTGAATTTTTCCATTCCAGTTAAGACAGTCTTCCGAAAAGCTATTTTTTTTGTTTCCCTGAGAATAAATCTATTTGGTCTTTTTTTTTCCCTGGTAATTTTCTATTGCTTCTGTGAAATTCTTTTTTCTACATGAAAACAAGTAAAACAGAATTTCACTGCTTTCAGTGATGAATACAGAACTAGAGTACATAAGCTTTTGTGGTGAGATTTCAGTTCAGCCACTAGTTCTCAGAGAAGTTCCTCATTAGAACTGAATTTTCAGAACTATGTTATAACACAGTGGAAATGAATTTACAGTGTTGTTTTATTTGGTAAAGAAAATTCTTAAATGTAAGATCACATAATGACATTACTTTGCAGTTAGGTAGTTAACCCTCACATCTGGGACCACATAGTTATACCAAGTTCACACTTGAATACTACACAAAAGACATACAATACATTTAATGCATGTATCAATTCAACTGCTTTATACATCAGATTGTTGGAAGCAAATCCACTTAACTGCATTTAACAGGATGAGATGGGAAAAGAGCAGAAGGAAAATTGCAGAACTAATCTTACGCTATGTGCTGCATTTTGTGCACCCAAAATGCTTATCAAGAGTTACAGGTGACTTCCAACAGCTCTGTGAAAACTGCCTCCATTTTAACAGAATTAAAAGCTGTGAGAACAGAAAATGGTGAGGTGTTTGGTGTTTAATGCTCTATGCTTGCCTTTCTCTGCCTGGATTCTGGTCTGAAGATCTGACAGTTCAGCCTGGTGGGAAACCTTCCTCTCTCAGCAGCATTCTTTTGCAGTAACCAGAAAGATACTTCATTGCATAGGAGAAGTTGAAGGATTTAGCTCATATTTGTACATAAACTTTATTTTGACTCATTCCACTGCCCCAGTGCAAGTACGCATTTTTGGCTTTCTTGGAAATAGTAGTTGATGTTTGTGGCCTTGCTGAAAGCTCTTGTCATAGACTCCAGAGGTTTAAAATGTCAAATGCTCAGAGTCTGGTGCTGAGGAAGTGGAATACGGGGAGTGAAACCTCAATGTCTTTCTCGTACTGAGAGTGCAGTTTTGGGCCCAAGAGATAAAGATTCTCCTTAGCCCTTCTTTGATTGTTAATGCATTTATAGGAATACTTTTCATTCTCTTTTTCTGCAGTAGCCAGGTTAATTTCTATTTGGCCTTTAGACCTTGTCATTTTCTCCGTGCATTAACTCATTACATCCTTGTAAACCTCCTGGTTTGCCTACCCGTTTTTCCAAACGACATGAGAATATGACCCCCGTCCAAACTCTCCTTTTTCCCCTGAGTTCCATCCAGCCAAATCTCTCTGTTCAGTCAGACTGGTCTTCTTCCCCGCCTGCTCGTCTTTGGCACATGGGGACTGCCTTCACCTTGAAGATTTCCTTCTTGAAGAGTATCCAGCCTTCCTGGGCTCCTCTGCTCTTTAGGATTGCCTCCCAAGGCACTCTGTCAACCAGGTTCCTAAAAGACTAAAGTCTGCCCCTTGAAAGTCCAAGGTAACAGTTCTCCTTCTTGCTCAAAGTATCAAAAACTCATTACATGGCCAAGATGGCATCCAAGCATCACATTACCCACAGGTCCTTCTCAGGTCCAGCAGGGCACCTTCCCTAGTTGGCTTTCTCACCAGCTGTATCAGAAAGTCATTTCCACACTCTCCAGACATCTCCCAGACTGATTCCTCTCCACTGTATTGTTCCAGCAGATACCTGGTAAGTTGAAGTCTCAGACAAGAATATATCCCAGGAGGGGCTGGGGTTTGTGACACTTCTCCCAACTGTTTATAGAACATTTCATCTGTCTCTTTATCTTTTTTGGGTTGTTTATATTAGACTCCCAGCATGATAGCTGGCTTATTGGTCTTTCCCCTGAGTCTTACCATAAATGCTTGACCCTTTCATCACCATCATCAAGTTCTAGATGGTCAAAACACTAACATACAGGGCTAGCCCGCTGCCTCGCCTTCCTTGCCTATCCCTTCTATAGAGTTTATAGCTATCTACTGCAGCATTCCTGTTGTGCAAGTCATCCCAGCATGTTTCCATGATTGCAACTTATCATGGTTTGACACTGGCC
>VWPU01016896.1:0-38360 GCA_013398955.1 Callaeas wilsoni
GAGGAGGCATCTGCCCTCACCCAAGTGCAGGTAGATGACACCAGTCTCTCTTCCCTCAGCCACCAACACTGTTACCCCATCACAGAAAGCCACTGAATTAGTCAGGCATTATCATGCTCTTAGTGAAGCCATGTTGGCTGTCACCAATCCCCTCCTTACCTTCCATGTGTCTTAGCATAGTTTCCAGGAAGATCTGCTCCATGATCTTTCCAAACACAGGCGTGACTCTGACTGCTCCGCATCACTTATTTTTCCTTCAAGAAGGTTGCCAAGATGTATTATTACGCCCACACAGCCATTGTCATTTCAGTGGTCTTGTGCATGCACGCGTCTGAGGTACTGTAAGAGTTAAATGTCGGAATTTCAGGACAGGACAGCCGCAGTGGGGGAGGATGATCTGCTATGCAGGCACTTGCCATTAGATGTCTCCAGCCCCCTGGTCTTGGAAACACAGGGAGTCAAGCATGACAATCGGTGGTAGCAGGAGGTGGAATTGGGAAGCTGGTCATTTATCCTCTTAGCTAGCAAGCAAGGGCTGGTGTAAAGTCCATTTGCTTGGGAAGGAGCTCTTGGACTGCAAACTAAACTTCTAAATCAAGGTCCTCTCTGACCTCTGTTGGACCTGGACTTTCTGAATGAAGCAGTCCAGTGCCTCGGTGGAAACAGTGGTGGAACGCATTCTGAGGTCAGAATGCTCTGCAAGTTGTAAACAGGAGCCTACAGAATTTGCGTCTCAATGGTTGAGAAGGCTGCAGTTATTTTTCTCCTTTTACTTAACTTATTTAAACAACACAATAGATTTTCCTTGTGTGATTAACAGGGATTTTTCAAAATAATAAAACTTCCACTTTCAAAAATACTTACCAAGCCAAGCAAAGCTAAGCAAAGCCAAGCTTTATCTTAGTTGGGACTGGAATAGGATTTCAATATGGACCAGTTTGCTATTTCCATTTTCAATATGAGTAAAACAGCCCAGAGCAAAGTGAAACTACTTGCAATAGACACCGTGCGTGTTAATGGCAGAGTTGGAATTTGACTAAATGCTCAGTCTGGTCAGTTTGTCTCTTTCTAATATTTCCATGCAGCTGATCACAGAAGAGAATGATACATCTGTTCTTTGTGGTGGGCTCACTGAAAGTGATTAAGAATGGCAACAGGTGTTAAGATGAATTAAGATCTCAAAGGTAGCAAGGCATATAGGAAAAACTGCGAAGCACTGATTATATTAATTGTAATCAGTTAGAGAAAACCCTCTCCTCTGAGCAGAAAGATTTTGGAGAACTTGCCTCATGAACTTGCCTCAGGTGCTCAGCAAAACTTTGAGGGTCCAAAGCTAACCAGAAGAATCAAAACAGCAAAACTAGACCAGCAGCAGACCCTGGAAGGGCTCCACCACCTCAAACCACAAGTCTGTTTCCCCAAGAATGACCAAAATTAGAGGACTGGAAGTGGGAATAAGCCCATGGCAAAGGGCTCCCTCTCAGAAGGCTCTCCTCCTACTCTGGCTGTGCCCAAAGGGAATTCTCACACCTGGGCATTCATACTACAGTGTGTCTGTGCCATTTGCCTGGGCACCACAGCCCAGCACAGAACGGCCGCATGCACCAGCAATCCTGCTAAGGGCAGGACCCTCCTGGGCAGGCTCAGGCCAGTCCTGCTGTCTTTGGTTGCATCAGACTTTAAATCACCAGCCATGAACAGCTGAAAGGCCACATAAATAAAGAAGAACTTCAAAATTTTCTGATTGTTGCTGAACTTCTTGTAAAAAAAAAAAAAGTCAACAAAGACGAATGAAGGAAGTGCTAAACGTTTGAGATTTATGGTCTACATGATGACCTTCCTTTGAAACAGTGTCAGTGTCATTCCCCTTGCTGGCTGAGTGCACACACACTGTCTCTGCAGCAATCCCTGACCATTTCTTTCTGGTTTCACTTTTTCTCCACCCTGATTTATAAGGATGTGTCCTGTCTTCATGTGTCTCGGAACACATTGGACTTTTCAGTAAACATACACAATGCAGTTCCTTTTTTCCCAAGAGTCAAAAGGAAAAGGCTCCTCCCGACAAGATAAACAACCCACCCACCCTGTTCCCTCAAGCAAATACATCAGGGAAGAGATGACCAGCTTTGTGTTGTGCCCTGCAGGTTTCCAGCCTGATGTCTCCTGCAGTGAAGAGCTCTATCAGTGAGGGCCATCTCTTGAGAGTGATCCCAGGTGGGACCTGGGGCTCTCAGACCCATCAGTATGTGATGCCTGGCCTCTCCCTTACCCCCTCACTAGAGAAACAGATATTTTCCACCAGGGCAGTATAATGCCCAAGGAACCAGGCATTACAGTCTGCACTCCATGGCCTGCAGGAGCTGATCCAGTTCCTGTTGAACTGGTATCAAGTGATTTCTATGGCTGATGGCTGAAATGTCTTTTAGACTAATAGCGTGGCATGGTTTTGATTTAAAAAAAAAAAAAAGAAAATCCATTGACCTAGGGACCTTGAAACTTGGCAAATTTGTCTTACAACCTGACCCCAAGACCATTAAAGTCAGTTTAAAGTCTCTCTTTGATTCCATCGAACTTTAGATTGGCCCTTGGCAAATGTTTCAATTAACCTTTGCCAGGTTCCATGTTTGTAATGAAATCTAAATTCATGTTAGTTTTGTGCAGTTCCCATTTCTATAACAAATGTTCTTCACCACCTTGTTTCCAATAAAGAGATGTCCTCAGACTCTACAGACCAAGTACAGACTTAGACAGAAGATAAATCAGTGGCCACACGGGACCTGGGTTTAGAAGGATGCCATAGCAATGTCAGAAACAAGGTGGTTATTTATCACAAGGTCCCAAAACCACTTTTCACCTCAGTCTGCTTCTCCCCTTACCCTCTGTACAGGAACAGTCTTGTTATTGGGGAACAGCCCTGGGCTCACTGATTTGGTTACCTGAGGAGGGAGGAAAGAATTGCACTGAAGTAAGAAATGCCTGCAAGGCCAAAAACCAGGCAATGAGACATGCATGCAGGCTCAGAGAAACAAGAGAACACGGGAGAACCAGGTGCCACCAGTCAAGTGGTAGAAGACAACTGTCTACACGACAGCTCTTGAGCTGCAGAAAATGTGAGGTCATCCACACCAGCACAGACCTCTCTCATCTTCCACGAGGATGCAGAGATCTCAAATTATCCCACATTTGCCACCTTGCAAATCATCAGGGACAGTTGCCATGGGTCAGCAGACATCTGATAACTTGTTAACCAGCAATGAGTTGTTCATGTGTTCAAACTTGTGATCTCCCTTGGGACTGAAAGGTGCTCTGCAATGTTTTGGAGTGTGCCAGGCTTTCTGTCTAGCACTCAAATGCTGTTTACGTCTCTTTGATGCCCCTTTATTGCTATTTATTTCTAAGAATACCCTCAAAATTGCAGTTCTTGCTATTTTTTTATTAACTGGAATTTCTTAGTATTCAGCTGCTGAGTGGAATGATTATTTCAGAATACCCTTCGTGCTTGCCTCTCTCCTCACTGCATCTTAAGGACTATCTTTTTGGAGGCTGCTTTTTTCTGGAATGGCTGTGTTTGGTGGTACCTCTGAGTGGGAATAAATTACTTCCAGATGGGCTGTGAGAACTGGTCCTTCGAAACACCGATATTAATCAGGCTCTGGCACTTACCTTTTGTATTGCGGCTGCTTGTCTCCCTCATCCCACCAGAAGCAAGAGAGCTTAAATTAGCTTTCAAGGACACAAGTTCTACATCATTTTCACTTCCATTCAATTTTGTTTACTTTCTCAACAGTGTTGGCTTAATAGTACCCTGGTATTCCCATCCAATGCTTACTCAAGATCAGTCTGCAGAGCACATCTTCTGATGATAACTTGGATTTTTGATTTGTAGTCCACAAAGGGCCATGATATGAAGGTGGTAACAAGCTTTGGTGCCTTCTAGAATAAAACCTTGCACAGGCAGAAGCCACAGGATGTGCCAGAGCAGAAAGGCATAGGATAGCACCTAGCATATGGGAGACCTGGAGAAACGGATCTGGAGCAAATCTAGCTTCCACGGCAACCAGCAGCAGTGTCAGGTCCTTGGGGTATGTTCTGCCAAGGAACCTTCTTCTGATGATGATGCTCAGATCTTACTATCACAGAGGAGTTTTCTGAGGGCTGAAACAGTGTGGCACTTCAGTTGCCATCGTCACCCTTCTGCTTTTGAGTGCCATTTCAGTCCTGTGTGCCATGTTCCGTGCGGGTTTCCACGGAGGTGATTCTACGTGCTAACAATAGTACATGCTAATAGTACATGCTTCATGTTCCACAGAAGGATGACTGAACACTCTGAAATCCCTTGCTGAGGTTCAGTTTTGGGTGCCTTTCTTTACCTGGCAGTCAACTAGTAAACTAGCACAGATATCAGCTGAACAAAAATTCCTTTCACTCAGAGTTTAAGGCCCCACTTCTTGAGGAGCATGAAAAATGTGTACTAAAAAGCCAAGTTATCTTAGCTAGTAACACACTGCAAAAGACAGAATTAAGAAAAATACAGTATTCTATTCAAACTCCAAGATAATTGTGTTGTGTTAGAGAACTCCTTTCAAGAAAAAAATTGACTTGATATAAGGCAGATCCTTATGTCTGACTCAGGGCGGTTAAAACAACAACAACAACAAAACCCCAATAAAGCAAGAACTAGAAGGACAAGCAGGAGCAAAGGGCAAAAGCAAATGTAAAACATGCAGAGCCTTGGAAAGTACAAGAAAACAGAAAAAGCCTATAAATACTTATGTCAATAAAACAAGCCACTGGTCCTCATTTAATTAGCAATTTTTATTAACAGTGGTTTGTTGACTTGTGCAGTGTTTACCTAGGGCCCACATAAAAAGCATTACAATCAGGAGATAGTGGCATTTTAATCCCCGTATTCCCAGTGTGGAAATGAAAGTGCTAAACTGCTCATTTGTGTCCATCAATAGATCAGGGGCAGAGAGATCACCAATCTTTGTATTTTCCTCGGGAATCAGGATGCAGGGGGGTATAGCCATGGGCCCAGCTGAGCTGCAGCTTGCAGACAGGCAAGAGGTAAAATAACTTTGGTAGATGTCATTTCATCTGTTGCACATGGATTCATCAGACTACAGCCAGCAAAACAACTGCTGGTTCCCAGATCCATCTCTTCCTGCTAGTGGTGTAGCAGGATACAAGCCCAAGGTCACGTATTTTATTTTCAATCTTTGAACTCAAAACCCATTAATTATAAATATGAAGTCTTATCTACGTCTAAAATGTAGAATTCCATTCGAGCAAAGCCAAACTGCTGGAGGTTTTGGCCTAGAGGTAAGGGGCCAGGACTCACCTCACCTGGTTTATTTACCACTGTGCTGAGTACTAGAGTGATCCTCCTCGCTCTTTCTGTTGGCAAAATAGGAAACATGATGGTCCATGATCATTTATTTCAGCAGGTCCTTTCTAGAATTCAGAAAACATTGCTCTCTGCCCTATTTCTGCTTCCCTTAATCTGAGGTCAAGCGGGGGCTGAGCTACATCCGGAACTGTCTTTAAAGGTCAAAATGAAGTGTTAGATGAGACTGCTAAGAGTGACCCCAGGGATCAGTGCACTGCTGAGGCTTGCTGGTTCCTCTCCACTCTTGCCAGGTGCCCTGTGCCTGCCCAGAAAGGTCTGTGCTGCCAGGCGCAGGGGCCTGGTGACAGGGAGCTTGTGACACTGGCCATGGGTACAGGGAGGGCTTCCCCTCCATCCTCTCTGTCCCAGGTGAGCTGTGCGGGGGACATCGGCCAAAGCCGCGTGTCCGGATGGTGTGGGTAGTGGCCAGGAATATTGTCTGCAGTCCTGGCCTGGACCCAGCAGTGGATCATCCCCATTGCTGCTGGATCCTCAGCCAGCTGCGTGGACTGGAGGAATTCGTGCAGGGAAGGCTGGGGTGGCAGGAATGCAGCCCGTCTGGGTTACAGCACCTGCAACCCCTAATTAGTCAAATACTTCCAAGTCAGACGCTGGTGACTAAATGGGTGTGGACTGAAATCCTCTTCCCGGTGAATCGGCCGGGCTCCGAGGGGGCTGGCCCCTGGCTGGGACGGGGTAAGGCAGCCAGCCCCCTGCGTGGTGGGGGACAGCCCACTGACAGGTCTGCTGACACGTCTCGGGGGGTTCCTGTGCCTGCCACACCCCACCTCTCCTCCTGTCACCCACAGCGTGCCGAGGTCAGGCCAAATCCAGCAAGGACCCCCCGACATCTGCTGGGCTGGGGCCACCTGTGGCTCCTGGCTCTGCCCCAGGCTCGCAGCTGGCACAGCCCTGGGATCCGTGCCTCTGGACCCACCAGCACGGCTGTGCCTTCAGCCAGCCTGGAGCAGGCATCCAGCCTTCACAAGGACACCCCATGGCTGATGCTGACATCTTTCCACTACCTCAAATAACACAACTAACAACTCTCGCGCCTCAACCCTCTGCGGCGGGCAATGAAAACACAGCTTTTTTTTCCATCTTGAGGTTTCCTCAAAAATGAAGGAGACTGAGCTGTCCCGGGCTGCAAAAGCCAGTGTCAGAATTTCTGACTTGCTGCTGGGGCTGGGCTGGGTGTGAGGCATACCTGGTGGCTGATGGCATTAATGACCTTTATCTCCAGGGGCAGGGAGAGGAGGGATAACTCAGAAGTGGCTTTAATGGGTGACCATAAATATAATGGGAGACTTGCAATCACATAATTATCTATCTAATCCATCCATCTGTTGTACACACACTTTATTGATTATACACACACACATAACATATATCTGCAATATGTATATATATTTGCAAAATGCTTGACAAATCATCTACGGATTGGAAGATTTATCCTACTTGTCACAGCTGTTCTGGCTGCTGTTTCCATTACAGCTATTCTTTCCAGCGTGCTGAACTTCCTTCAATGTGGCACTTTTATGCTGGCATTTAAACATTGTGTTTCAGCAGAGTCTGAAAGGAAAAATGGGAAGAGACCTCATTTGACCACTTTTACATTCAGTAAAAATGAAAAATTACTTTTCCCACGTTTTCGTGTTAATAACAAACTCCTGCGCTCTGTCTGACTGATGATGAGGCAATTTACCTGGGAGGCATTGTGATTCTCTCAGCAAAACAGAGCAAGAAAGTTCTGTAACTCTCCCTGGTCCTTGCTGCCTCAGGGGAAAGGAAAAGGAAAAAAAAGCAAATAAGACTATTTCCTTCCAAGGGAAGGAAAAAAAATGTATGCAAAGAAAAAAACCTTTATGTGTGGGTTTATTAGCACTATTTTTAAATATTCTCCAAGCTTGAAGCCTTTTCCTTCCTTCTTTTCAATATGGAAAAATATGGGGAGGGATTTTGTCTCATTCCACGAGAAGAATTGAGCTGTTTCCTTGGAGGTGGGGACACCATCGCCCTGCTAACCCCCTGCTGCAATGCAGCGTTTCCCCACAAACAGGAGAGCTCAGAGGGGTGTGAGGCCAGGGTGACACTAAGCTGAAAGTTTGAGATGGCACAGTTTCAAAAGGTTCAGCTGTATATAAAAGGAAATAAGCATTGATTTGGGTGATGTGTTTCTTTTCTTTTACCAACACCAACAGAAATATGTGGAAGTAGGCGTGCAAAGAGTACCTCTCCTACAGTGTGTGAGGTGGGCTGCTCTCTGTCCTGCCTTGTGGAGCTCAGAGGGATGCTCAGGCACGCTGCCTGCTCTGGAGAGCTTTAGGTCCAAAAGGTGTACATGGGAAAGAACTACACGTGTGCCTGTGGCCAAGATAACATTGTCTTAGAGCCTTAACTCTTACATTTCCCTCTCCTGTAGCCAAAAGCCAGATATGCCAGAACAATAGCTGTAAGGCAGGAGATGCTGAGCCAAAGTTTGCTGAAGCTGAGCAAATATTTCTAGCTCTGGGATCACTGTGTGCATGTCCTGTGCTTTGCAATCCTGCCTGTGCAGCTGTGGCCAGATGTTGATGGAGACAAGACAATGGGTTAGAATAGAATAGTATATTTTTGTTGGAAGGGACCTGCAGTGATCATCTAGCCCAACTGCCTGACCAGTTCAGATGGATCTCTGATATGACCTGACACAGCAGGTCTTATATTCTGGTATGTCATCTGTGAAATCTAGTCCCTCTCTATTTAGGTATATTACAGTATACAAGGTGCCTGCCCAGTCCTTTTTACACTGCACTGGAAAGGTGTGAAATTTCCCAAACTCCTCTGGGAAAAACAGGGTAGTGTTACTGCTGCTGCCCCAGGTAGCAGGCAGTGCCTCCATGGCCGAGATGGTGGTTGGGATCAGGAGGCTGGTCTTCACACCAGATGGAAGCAAGGCTGTGGCAGAGATTTGTGGGCTTTGAAGGCAGCGTGGTATCAGTGTAGAAGGTATGTGAGAGCTAAGGGTGGATAGATAGTGAATTCGGGCTTTGCTGGTGATTGCAAGATGTTGAAGGATTGCCCTGGTAAGAAAGGTGTTTCTGTAAGCAGGAACAGATTGGATTTGGGGTTTTTTTAGGCTTTCCTGGCTTGAGCATATATGTCAGTCTTTCTGTGGTGTAGATTAGTCTTAGTTGGTGATTTAGACCCACCGAAACAGTGCAGCCGAGGTGCAGTGATCACACAGCTCAGTGTGGGTGGATGGGGTGGAACAGCTGCCTGGTCCTGGGGCTGGCACGGGCTGGAATGGCAGGGAGAAGGGCCAGCACTGGTCCCGACAGGGCTTCTGTTAGTTCGCCGGCACGCTGGCCGGGCTGGGATAGCTGCAGCTTGTCCAGGAGTGCCCAACACAAAGGGAGAACACCCTGTGGCACCTCGGTGCCTCGCTGACTTGCTTCCCAGCCCGTGCGGTGGAAGGCTCGTAGCCTAGCGCGCCTGGGGTTTATAGATAGCCCATGTGTGACCAGAAACAAATGAGAGAGAGGTGGCTTCTTCGGCCAGTATTACAAGGGCTCATTCTAGGAGCTCCCTCGAAGGAGACAGGAAGTGAAGAGGACAAGATAAGAGACTGAGGGGCGTTAAAGGGATACAGAGAAGGGGGCGGGGATGGCATAGCAGAGTCCTATAGGAAGAAGGGAAGGGCGGGACAGGTCTGGTTACCTGTCCTTAGGAGATACAAGGGGTGTCTGTCAGCTGTCAGTCAGACAGACCGAGCCCACATCAGGTCACAGGAATTCAGTGGGAGAAGCCATCCTCACAGAGGGGCATTTAACCTTTGGAGCCAGCCCACCAAACCTCTTTTTCTGGGCTCTGTGGCCCCCTGGGCATTCCTGTGGTTGCTTCAGTCACCACAACAGGCTTCTGTGGCGCTGCGGCTGTGAAACCTCGCAGTTAGAGGTGTCTGCCCAAAAAGCTGGCACTGCCTGCGTGTCTCTGGCGTAAGAGCAGCATCATAAGGGAGGGCTCAAGTCCCTTCACGCCATTCAGCTACCAAACTGCGGCCCTCTTCCGAAACGGCGCTCCCTCCCCACCTGAGCTGGGCTGGCCCACTCGCCCTGCCGGTCCAGGCAACACGCACTGGCAGCTCCGAGGGCTCCATCCGCTGGGCATGGAGCAGGGCGAGCCGGGGGCTGAGACAGCGAAACGGCACCTCCCGCGTCTCGGGGTTCTCTGCTGCATGGGCAGCAAGATCCCTGAGCACGCAGGGGCCTGATGCCAGCAGCCCCCTCCCCGGCTGTGGGATTTGGGACTGCCCAGCAGCTTGTCTGGCATGGCCCGGTGCTGGCCGTGTACATAATCCCAGGGCAGGAGCCGTGCTTGAACTGCATGTGAACCGTAAATCCCCGCTCCTAAAGCTGAGGGCAGTTCCCGCTGGCACGCCTGCTGCGGCGGCTCAGCCTGGTCCCCGGCACTGCCGCCCCGAGCAGCCGGCTCATTTAAATTGCTTTATAAATGGGCCAAAGAACTCTGGCTCCAGCCTTCATCTGAGTAATAAATACACAATAAAGCAGCCTCAGTGGCTGAGGGAGGCCAAACAATCAACACTTCCAAAACAGGGAGGATGCTCTTACTGAAGAGAGGTCGTCTTTTGTAATGTTTTAGCCCTTTTCTGCCCCTTTTAAGGATTTCTCCTGGAGGAGATGGAGTAGAGGCTATGTTTAGCCAGCTGTATGCCCAGATGGTCACAACACTTATGAACAACATCCCCTAGGAATAATTGTATTAAGTCTTCTTTGGATTTTATACTCTTGGGGGTTTAAAAAAAAAAAATTAAAAAAAGATTCTCTAGAATTAATGATTTGGCACTTCTGCATTTCATTACTGTATTAAGAAAGCAGCCAGTGCCTGACGGGTTTTTGTAACCACCTCCAAACACGAGACATCACACAGAGCTATGACTTCTTAATGAAAAGCTGGAAAGTGTATAATTGAGGTTGAGGTAGGATGTGCTGACATGCCAGAAAGGACATTTGAACCCTGCTATACCAGTATGCCCACATGGATTTAACTCCATGCTCACCAGCCAGGTGAGGAGCTCTTCTTGCACGGACGAGAAAAGCCAGTGAAGAGTTTCCATCCTCCTGTTAAGCAGCGCACATGGGAATGAATGTGTGCTCTATTTGGCTTGCAAATTTTACATCACCTATTTCGTTTCCACTCACTTCTTTCTTTGGGGAGAGAGAAAAGAAAGCAACCATAGAAAAGAAAGCAACAAACAAGAGAGATCAATGAACCATGGCAGAGCACTCTGCTGCGCACACACTTCGCACCCACCTTGGGAGAAGGCAGGAAGGGGCGGGGGAAACGAGGGGATGAATGAAGGCAAAGCCACACAGTTCGGTTAAGGAATGTGCTGAGAGATGAGAGTGATGATGCTAACTGGCTAAAAACTTGCCAGAGAGACCATTTGGAAGGGTACGTAAGTTTTTAAAAGCTGGCACGCGCTTTCCTGGTGCATCCCAGTGGATCACGAAGTGCTTGGCAAGAAATAGCACTGCCCTCCTGTTAGCAAACTCCTCTCTGATTACACCCATTTTACAGACAGGGACACTGAGGCACAGTGAGGTTATCACAAGGAGAAATTAACTTCCATTAGGGAAAGAGGGATAACACCTGTGATTGAAGAGATCTAACCATAATGGACAGGATGTCGTTGCCCACAAACTTATATTTCTATTCATTATTGCAGTGTTGGAAAAGCCATGAGTAGAGACATAAAAAGGATCTGCAAAACATCCACCCCACACCAGGATTACCGATACTTCTCTGCAACCCATCACAAACTGTAGTCAATGACCTGCAGCCATAAGTGTTATGTTCAGTAAAAAGCAGCTGAAAAGGGCATGACTGGTGGTCTGGGTCCTTGTGATAGCAGGGAACGTACAAAATTACTAAAACAGATGGGAACATTGCCTATTGCTCCAGCGAGATCTTGGACACCAAAGATGTCCTGCATGTAGTGCATGGAAAATTAGATCTGTGCTTCCCTGAAGCTATAGCAGCCCACAAAACATCACACCACAGGCAAAACCAGCTGTTCCTGGCCCAGGAGACCCAAACAAAAACCAGCTGTCTGGTGTCAGAGGAACGGGAGCATTGCTCTCTGCCTCTGTGTTTGGTAGTTGGCGTCTGAAAAGCAGCTGCTGCAGGACTGCCCGGGCTTGGGTGTGAGCGTCCCTCAGTCCCGAGAGGCTGCTCCGGCACTGGGAACAACAAGACTGCAGCAGTAGCCTGTCAGTCCCTGCCATGGCCCTTGTTCAGATGCTGGGGGGAGTTTGGCAGATGTGATTCCTGCACAGCCTCTCCTTTCCTCAAGACCCTGATGAAATGACTTTGCTGCCCCTCTCTCTTCCTGCACCGCTGCAGGCAGCTACAGCAAACCCTATAAATGAGGCTCCTGGCATTATCCTCCTACCACACACAGGATTCCTGTCTCTAAAACAGAGCAGGGATGAGATTAGCATCTTCTCCCTCTCTTGCTTTGCCAGCTTTTGACAGAAAGAGGGATGGGGGAGTAGAAAATGGGGTAAAGATAGAGCTGTGTGTTTTGATAGGAATTGTCATTACCCTGATAGCAGTGAGGTTATGTGGGGACACCGTGGCTCTGACTTGCTGCAAGCCACTGGCTGGAGGAAAGGGCAGCAGAGGAGCTCAACATGGGGTGAAGGGATTTTACCTTAGCACAGATCGTGGAGTGCATGGGGATAACAAACCTCTGCCTCTGCTTGCACCCTAAACACGTAATGCACAAACCCCTATAGACTCAGGTCACATGATACATCCCACTGAATCCCACAGCCCACAGGATCAGGCACAAACTTTAAGCTTGTTTAATGTATCATTCAGGAATAAACCAGGTCACTTTTACTTATCTTTTAGAAGACACATGTTTTCATTATATATGCTCCAAATAGAGGCTAAAGATCCAGAAACTATGGCTATGGAGTTTTGGCGTTCCCTCTCATCAGTTTGGTTAATTGCTCATTTCATTTACTAGCTGGGTTTTAACTTTCCTATGGATCACTTGGCTCTTGAAATTCCGTAAGTACTGAAAGTCAGCAAATTTTGGGAAGTGTTCTCTGGAGGAAAGTCCTGGAACTCTTACAACAGGCATAATTTTCATTTGTGCAGGTTTAGTGCTCTCACAGAATAAATAAGCATTAACTATCCCACAACTGTGCCAAAATGCAGTCGGTTTGTAGCCTGCTGTGTGCTGCACTAGAAGCCTGAGCATTTTACCTTTCAGGCTAAATGCCTCTGTGAACAGAAATTGTGATCGTTACTCAGGAGATACTTTCCAGATGAAACCTCACTGAAAAATAGCTATGCCTGGATTTAACACCTGTAATACCAAGACAGTGGTATTTGCATTTAAACACTAACTTCAGTGTGAGGGAACTCATGAGGGAGAAAGGTATATTTTTAACTAACCCTTCTAGCCACTGGGTGCCACTAGTGACTTGTTGGGTTGAGGGAAGAGTAGCTATCCGGAAACCTTAGGCGAACAACCCACACGTAAATCCTCACAATACATTAATACATAGGAAGTTCACCTTCAACCTATTTGATTTACTTGAAAAGCATCCACCCTGCATGTCTCTGATTTCCCTCTGTTCTAATTCTCAGTGGCTGTATTTCAGTGCCAGGGTGCTGGGTTGGAGGCTGTGTAACCAGCTCTTGGAAAGCCTGATGAAGCAAGAAAAGAGCTCAAGCTTACGCTTACATTTATGACAACTGAGCAGTGCCTTTGCAATCAGTGAAACTGCTCACGTGCTTACAGACAAGCACATATTTGACTAGATTAGTGCATGAAGTGCCTGGAACTGAAGGCATGGTCAGCAAAGAAGCCCAGTGAGCTACTGCTTTTGCTGCTGGTTATCCTCCCCAAATTCGTCCTTTGCAATGCAGACGCAATTCCAGACCCTCGCATACGATACATATAATGGCTGCTATTAATTCTTAGCAGGGGACAGGATCAGACCCCTGGGTTTAATGGTCTGCTTTTCATCTCTGTAATCCCCATCCCATCTCTCATTCTGCTTTTCACTTCAAATTACTTTGCCTGCCTCCCCCTCCTCCATTCTTATTGTTCTGATGTTCACTGCCGTGATTTCTCCAAAGGCAGGATGGTGAGGCAGTTCGTCTGCAACAGTCCACTCCCACAAATAGGCACATACAGGTGGAAATACGTACATGAGTTTATTCTACACCTGAAAACATATAGGACAAAATAAACCCCTGGAATCTACTTGAACATTGTACCTACAGAGAGGTCTCCACTGTTTTATTATCTGATTTAAACTAGAGTAATAAAAATTCTGTGTAGGGACAAGTCTTAACGAGCCAGTAATTTGCACGTGCACATGAAACCCCTGCAAACCAGATTTAAATAGAAACTGGGCCCTTGATAAGAAATCCAGCAGAGGAACAGGTTTTTGGGGGACAATGAGCTACTATGTGTCAGCTACCTCAGGGCAACAGGCTGGTTGCAAATGCCCTGAGCTGATGGTACCCGCAGTGAATGTACCCCGTGTGTGTGCCAGTCCTGCTTCTCACATCTCCAGTGTGAGAGCGGGCACACAAGCACTGTATTGCACTGGCTGGTGTGTTGTAGATCCACACACTGGTGTATCTCACAATGAGAGTGCCCGCAGACCCCCGTTCACCTCCTTCTTTCTTTCCTCCAGTTCCAGGGGTATCCAAAGTCCACCGATGGCTCCGCTCGCCCTCCCTGTGGTCCCCCTCCCCTCGCTGCTGCTGCTCCAGCCGCAGGGGCTGGCTGCTCCCACGCTCCCATTTGTATGTCACTCACGCGTCTCTCCCCACTTAGAGCTGTCTTCTGTTTCCTGCTGCCAAGAACTGTCTCTATTTGAGACTCCATTTCAAACCCATGATTACCAGGAGCCTTCCTCTCATCTCATGTCTCTTCAGCTCTTTCTTACTCTTTGCTTCTTCGTCTGCATTTTATTTTGGTCTGCGAGTGCGTGCTCTGGGGCAGGGAAGCCCCGCGCGTACTCACTGCGCTGCAGGAATGATGTGACAGCATGATCCTCACTGTGCAGAAGTGACCTGGACAAAAGGCACCTCATCATCTGAAGGCGGAAAGGACAGTATTGTGATGAATTTTTAACTATTATCCCTGATTCTGTGGTTGGGAGTACTCCCATGCCTTCTTCCTGCCAGTAAGGCAGCCTTCTGGGTGAAGAGTAAAGGAGAAGGGGAGCAGAAGGGTCACACAGCTGCCTTAAGTCTCAGCTGATCTGCCCTCCCCTGGGCCACCTTCTAGCGCGGGTTGGGGACCAGGCTCGGAGCAGCTTGGTGTGTCAGGCTGCAGAGGAGCACACTGACGGGAAGCCGTGGGTGCAGACAGGCTGCACAAGAGAGTAAAAGGGTTCCAACCACAGTTTCATTTTCCAGTAGCTGTACTGGGTAAATAGGGCCAGGACACAGGTAGTGTGCATTGCTAAGGCCACGTCCGTGGACTGTGTTCAACTGCTCATACTGGCTAGGACTCCCTTTTTAATTAATAAAGATTTTTCTCCTTCAGACATTTAAAAAATTACTCAGATGGTTCCTTCGCGTTGCAGGTTTCACACGAGAGAAGGGTTGCAAGAAATCACCATTTAATTAAATAAACATCTCTTTGAACGATGACCCTTCTCCAAAGTTGGAACCTCCTTGCCATCATTAGAGCCCCACATAAACTGTAGCAGTTAGCAGTCTGCTTCGGGATTACAGTGTTCGTAGCAAGAGAAATTGCTCCTGAGATCATTTAACCTCCCTGGGGAGATGACAGGAAGGAATTAATCTTCCACTGCTAATCCGCCCTGTGCTGCTGGATCAAAAATTGGCATCGATGGGGGTGCCTGCGCAGGGGAGCCTGCGGTGGCATTTACCATCCGCGTGTGCTCCCTCCCACCTCCTCCTCCAGTGCGGCTGAGGAAACAGGGGGCAGCTATTTCAGGAAGTCTACGTAACATACTATTAAACCATTTGTGCTGGCTGAGAAGGAGATTTGGTTTCTAGCGTTCCCCTCCAGTTCTAGCTGTGTCAGCAAGGTGAAGGCTACAGAAGGGCTTTCACTTTAGTCCCAGGAATCAGTCTCCTCATTGGTTTTGTTGCTACTTGCCATCTCTTTTATTTTATATCGATTTGGTTTATATTATTATTGTTATTGTATTTGTTAGTGATTTGTATGGATTATTCACCAGTGCCCAGGTACATCAGGTTTTTATCCCCCAGAGCGCCTGTAGGAAATGGAATGTGCTGGCAAGACCCTCTGCCCATGACAGCCTTTGTGTGGAAAGCAGTTCTGCATGGAATGGACACCTCCTTTTTTATTTGCTTTTTCTTTTCCTGGTGAGTAAAACGGATCCAAGAAGCAATTCAATATGTTTGTGAGCAATCTGCGAGCCGGGAAGGGGTTCAGGTTTACAGAGTTGAGGTGGAGCCAGTCCTGGAACAGGGACAATTCCTTGGGATACAGCACCTAACCACACAGCGAGAATAGCAAGTAGTGAACGCCCTTAGCAACTAGCTTGTGGAAAAAAATTAATTTGCTAAAGAGCACCGGCACTAAGTCGCCTTGAAAAGTTGTAAATCACCAGGCTGTACAAAGGGAAACCTGCTCCTTCGTAGTCTGTGAGCAGAGACAGACTATTGCAATGGATTCAACTATTTCTAACTAATAAGCCCTTAATAGAAGGAGTTCAGAAAATGCTAGGCTCATCCAAATCAAAGTCCAAGATCCTGCTGATGTTGGCAGAGGCAGGATGGGACCCAATGGGAAGATTTTTCACAGTAGAGGACAGCAGCTTGTTTCCTTGTCCATAGCATTCAGGTTTTCAGCCCAGGACCATCTGCCCCTGCCAGACCTTGTGCTCCCACAGCTCCCACCTCAGCAGGCAGCAGGACCAAGGGGCTCCAGCAGGATGCCCAGCTCAGGCCCTGGCATAGAAGGTGCTGTGCATAGAAAAGCCAAGCCCAGAGCGAGACAGTGAGGGCTCTCAGGAAGGCTCTCACCAGCTGGAGGAGGGACTGGGCAGTGTGGGAGCAAAGTCAGAGCCTTCTGTTGCTAAAACCAACCCTGACACAGGCTCTTTTCTCCCCTGACTGGTCCAAACACTTGCACAAGACAGGTTTTCTTTTCACTAGCAGCACACCACCAAATAAGATTTGCAACAAGGAGGTGTGAGCAATAACAGCCCATCCCTCATAGCCAAGAGAGGCTGCAGGCTTCTTCTGCTGCTTTCAAGTTTCCTGTGCATTAATCCCCACAATAACACAGGATCACCAGAAAAACCTTGGGAAATAGGGGGCAGGGGGATATGGACGCTTTTCAGATAGAAAGGTATAAAAGGGAGAAAAAACAATCACAGTGGAAAAACACAGATTGTTTGCTCTTCCATTTTTCTGTCAAATGGTGATTAGAAGAGAAAATGTTGTTTCTGTACCAGTCAGGAAAGGAAGAAACATGTTCCACTTCTCTCAAAAAAAAAAAAAAAAAAACAAACTCCAGTGAAATAAGACTGATGCCATTTCTCTAACTCAGAGAAGCAAAGCAGTCTCCAAGAGTCTGTGAAGGTTTGTGAAGGTGCCCTTGCAGTTATCCTGTTAAACACTAAAAAAACCTTGTTTTACAAACATGTAGGGTGGCACAGATGACTCCAGCAAGTTGCTTGTCAGTTCTTGGGTATCCCTAGCTACCCAAACCTGCCTCCAGTGTCTCTCACCTGCAGTTTTGGAAAGTTTTCTGAAGGTTTGGAGAGTTTCTCTGAAGCTGCTCCCCCATCTCTATGAAGATGGCATTAAGCCTCACCAGTGCTGGTCTTGGTGTGTCTTGCTCTGGCTGTACCCTCCAGATGTCAGTGCTGGAGGAAACCAAGGTTCCCTCTGAATAAATCTTTTGACTTCTCTGCTCCACAATAGGAAACTACAGGTAGGAACTGGGATATAAAGAAATGCACTTGTGGAGCACACAAATTTTGGTGTTCTTCTGGTCTGGGATCATGGGTTATTGTATTCTAGAACAAATGATAGCTCAGATGACACCAAGACAGGTTTCAGCTCACCTAACAAGTATGTTTCTAGTTCATCTCATTCCCTCAGCATTTCTGCATTGTGATGCCTCTTTTTTTTTTTTTTGTACAATGAGCATTTTCATTTAAACCAAAAATAATGTTTGGATGTGTTTAGGATAACCCTACTCTGCATTTTGTTTCAAGGAGAGCACATTCACCTATGCCAAGGCAAGTCCAAGCAGCCTGCTAATTCATGAGCTGGGGTAACAAGCTCTACAAAACTTGAGCATGTCACTGAATTTGTGGCTTTAGGCACAGACTGGAGCTGCCTGGTCAGTGTGCAGCAACGAATGGGGCAGAGCTCACAAATGGCCATGTCAGCCCTGTGGGCTCTGGCACCACAGTTCAGCAAGTCCCAGTGCCCAGCCTTGGCCTGCTTTAGTTTTGTGGGTGCTGATGACAGCACCAAGGACAGTATGGTCTCATCCAATACCATTTCACACAAGGAGTCACTCAGGCTAGTGGTTGTAAAAGACCTTTATTCGATCTGGCCCTTTGACAGTCAATTCCTGTTCCCCGTCTAACACAACATGGTTAAAGCCAAACAAACAACCCAGTATAAAACATAAGCAGCTGCAGCAGAATATATATTTCATTTTTACATTAAAAACTACTTACAGTGATAGATGACAGCACAGTACCATCCAGAAACCAGCTGCCTATATCATGCATTATATCAATATTTATTTTAATTCTAAAGAACCATAGTCTGGGGACTTTTACTAAAATAGACACTGCAAATGGTATCCTGATGGATTATTCTTCATTCCAAAGTAACTTTACTTGGACATCTCTGAATTCTGTTTGTCACTTGTTCTTCTCTCAGTTTTTCAGCATGCTGAAAAAAGAAATGATGGAATAAAAATAGAGCTAGCTGTGTAACTGAGGTGAGAATAATCTTCCCTGGCAATAGAGTGCAATTGGTTTCCAATTGTAATTACTGCCTTTCTCACGCTCTAACAATAGTTCTGAAATGGTGTTTTGGGGATACAGGGCTTTCCTTCGCAGAGCCATTGCTGTGTGATTCCCCATGCTGAGTGGCTGTGCTTCTTCCCTGCCCCCCTTAAACCTTTCCCAGCACCAGTGACAAACTGCCTAAGCAAATACCACACACATGCAGCACGTTGGGATGTGCAGAAGGTATCAGCTCAGCACACAACCCAAGCTGAGGCTCTGCCTGCACTGCCGATGGTGCGAACTCTGCCGGGAGCACAGGGAGCCAGGCAGTGCTGGGCAGGGGGAGCAGCCAGAGCAGCTTGTGCTGCCTCTGGAGGGACCTGGGGCAGCAGTTCATTGAGGCCACTTCTTTCACAACAGAAAGGGGCTCAACATTCAGAAGCCTCAAGGACCATAAATAAGGGCATTTTGCTGTGTCACTAATCTGCAAGATTTTTCTGCAGCTCTTCCCTTGCAGAGCCAGAGGTGAGGTAGCATAGAAAACACAATTCAGGAGTTATCAAAAAGGAACACAGACAATTTTCGCTCCTTTAAAATGTGTTTATGTTTTTGTGTCATCTTCAGCACATAATTGCTCTTTTTGGTGGGCAGCATGACTAAAATGTAGCGTTCATGTCTATTAGGAATTGGAAACACTGAGCTATTTCTTTGGTGCAGACCTGTTTGTTTACAAACAATTGGTACGTAGAATGAAGGAGGGATCAAACAAGAGGAAATAATTTATTTTCCTCCAGTTTCAGCTTTGTTTCTGGAAGCACTTTAACCCCAGAGCTCTTTCTCTGAGCATTTTCTTAGTCCTGCTAAAAGTGGTGCTATGATTACTGCTTGCTTGCTGACTTTCCTGAAGCTGTCCATGTGGTTTCTCTTACTTATGATACATACAAGCATCATCTTCTACTTATTTCTATTGCTACCCATTTCAGATTAATCAATCTCTTAAGTGAAAGATGGTGGTTGCACACTTCATTTCCCATATAACTGTATTAGTTAGGTTAATGATGATATTTAAAACCCAGCACTTTGTTGAGGATATTCAAATCAATGATCATTGCTTTGTTATTGCTGTTACTGCAATGATCCAGAATCCCAAAATCATAAAATCGCAGAACCACAGAATGGGTCAGGTTGGAAGGGATCATCATGGGCCACCTGGTCCCACCTCCCTGCTCAAGCAGGGCCATCCCAGAGCACACGGCACAGGATTGTGTCCAGATGGGTCTGCAATATCTCCAGTGAGGGAGGCTCCACACCTTCTCTGGGCAATCTGTTCAGTGCTCAGTCACTGCACAGGAAAGAAGTCCTTCCTCATCTCCAGGTGGAACTTCTTGTGCATCGGTTTCTGCCCGTTCCTCCTGTCCCATTGCTGGGCAGCAGGGAGCAGAGCCTGGTCCATCCCCTGACCCCTCCCTGCAGACACTGACACACAGGGATGAGGTCCCCTCTCAGCCGTCTCTTCCCGAGGCTGAACAGGCCCAGCTCCCTCAGCCTTTCCTCAGGGAGATGCTCCAGTCCCTTCATCATCTTTGTCACCCTCCNCTCCACTGGACCCGGTCCAGGAGCTCCATGTCTCCCCTGCCCTGAGGGGCCCAGAACTGGACACAGCACCCCAGGTGATCCTCAGCAGGGCTGAGCAGAGGGGCAGGATCACCTCCCTCAACCTGCTGACAGTGGTCTTCCTAATGGACCCAAATCCTTCAGCTGAATCCTGGGCACTGTTTGAGAGGGAAGCAGCCACAGCCACATTCTTTATGCAGTGTCTGCTCCCCTCTCATCTGCAGGATGACTGCTACGAGCAGTACAGTGCCAGCATCCTGCTCCTTGCTGAGGTCTGCACCCTTACACTGCCTCTCCATGGGGAGCTAGGGCAGGACCAGGATGTCATCTCCTTCCCCAGCACCAGAGGAGGCAGGACCCACCAAGACAGGGGCTGCATTTCCAGGAGATCCCAAGTGCCTCTGTTGTAGGGTCTGACTCTGAGGCAGATGCCTGCGGTGGGACATAATTTTGTCTTGGGTAGCTTGCAGCAGGCCCAGAGCAAGCTCAGCCCTGGTAGGAAAGCTTTCATCCTCCTCAGACTGCTGACTCCGGTGATGAGCATTTCTAAAACCCTGGAGTTGGAAAGCTGTGTAATCTCCCAGCAAATCTAAGAAAATCAATCCCACCTCAGAAACAAGTTTACTAAAATGTTATGATGCTTTTATTATTGACATTAAACTGCAGCCAAATTTTACTGGGAGGTGCTCAGTGGTGACAAGGCTTTTTCTGCACTTGCATTATTTAAAAGTTGAAAGTAGAAGGATATATCACTTAAGATATAGGACAATATATGTATATGTAAAGATAATGATTCTTCAAATAGTGAACCCTGAAAAAGGCTGCGTGGGTGTAGCCTAAGGAATGACACAAACATCAACCAATTATTTTTGCATTTTCTCTTTCTTAGTGTAAGCTTCAGCAGCTGGGTCCCATATGAGTATGTCATGCCAGATGACAGTGATATGAGCAGATGAACCCCAAGGCAACCTGCTATCCTGTCAAGGAGAGGGCAGAGCTGGGTCCCCTAAATATGCATAGGCTGTGTCACTGACAGCAATTTACTGTTGTGGTCAGGCACCTGGAATCTGTATTCTTCCCCAAGAAGCAGGTTTCAAAATATTTTTAGGCATGAATGCCATTAAAGTTTGCCTTCAGTAAGAATCACTGACGAAAAGAGAGCCCAATCTTCCACAACCTGGTGAAATTTCGCTTTGTTTAATCTGGCATTTATAACTATGCTTAACTAACCCCTGCCAGCTTCCTCACCTGCCCTACCTAGCAACATTAAGCTGAAGAGATAGGAAAAGACGTTACTGGGATGATTCGTAATGAATGTTTACATTTTATAAATAGGCTTACACCTGTGTTTTGTCTGGCTGTGTCCAGGTCGTTCAAAACACTGAAAATGGAGGCAAATGCACAGTTTCTTCTTTTAAAGGTGAGGTTTCCAGCATCGATAGGGTGTAAAAGGAGTGGCCAATCCATTACCTCCAGTAGGAGCTGTATAAACAAAGCAGCCACCCTGTGATGCTCATAACACACAGCCTGTTGCTCGAAAACTTGGATCAGTTCCTCTTCTGGCTTGCACCACAAAAAAGGCACAGTGACTACCACAGACTGTGCCTGACAGTGCAAAGCAAGGGCTGAATCTTGCTCCTGGTGTCCCTGTAATCTGAGGAATTCAAGAGCCTCATTTAAATATTAAATCCTTCATTTTTCATATCCCATTTTCAGTTGTGTTCTCCATTTCAAATACCTTCTCTGTTCTCAAGCAGTGACCAAAAGCTTTCCATTGTATTTTGAAGGGATGCCAGTGATTTCTTATGGCAGGGATTCATATTAGGGGAAGCTGGTCTGCATACTGCTAAAATAAACTGTGTTCAAACAATTAAAAGGGGGGATGTCAGTGCTAAGGTCATATTTAAAGCCAGTCTGGAATTTGCAGCCAAAAGAGGAATCAAATCCCTCTGTATCAAACTTCCCTGGCTGAGTTTAATCTCCAGATTTTAGAGACAAGCTCTTGCATAAGGAACAGAGAGGTTAACATTTTCTGGCATATCAACTCATTTCTAAATTATGTTCATTTTCTTTCTCATTTATCTCTAAATAATTGTAAATACCAGACTTTACAGATGGAAGATCCGATGGCACCTCGAGGTTTCTGTTGTTTTGTACCTGGGGAATTTCAGGCACCACAAATCATTCCTCCTGCTTCAAGTGGCAGGTCCGAATTATGCTGAGTTTAGCCAAAGGGAATGTCGGGTTTGCCAGTAATGTGAGTTTAAAAGCCTTCCACCTCTCGCATTGCTCACCTGATAATAGAAACTACGGAGGTGGATTTTCAAGGTAACAAGGGAGTGAGATGTGTGGGATACGTGTGCTGTGCACATGATGTGACAAGCAAGTGACAGCACTGGGTGTAAGCGGTTAAGCCCCACTAAGCCCCAAGTGCTCCAGTGCCTCTGCAGTAGAGGAGGAATGGACTAAGCCTGGCTCTGGGCCCTGAGGTTCTGCACCAGACCAGCAGCGCTTGCAGCTGTCCCTGCAGAAGCCTCGCCCACGTCACCTTCTGCTCTCCTGCGCTCAGCCCGTGCCAAAGGAGCTGCACCTTTGTGCTGGTGTGCGCCAGCCCTGACTGCCCCACCACGCTGAGGCAAGGGTAAGGGGCTCCCTCTGAGGACTGACTCCATGGGGTTAAGGGCTCCTGGGCTTTTACCCCTCCAGCCAGCAACCCAGCCCTGCTCCTGCTCCCTCAGTCTCTCCCTGTTTATGTGCAGCATGGGAAGCTCAGCTGGCAGGGCAGAGGGGTGCAGGCAGCTGCAGCAATGGGGTTGTGTGGGGCAGCGTGGAAGGGGAAGGAGCGCTCACATGAGAGCTGTTCAGGGTAGAGGGGCTGCCCAGGCTTTGTCAGCTCACAGTTCCTCTGTTTCTCCCTGCTTGGGTCCAGATTGACTACAGAGCCAGTTTTCTCACCTCTCCCTCCCCCTTGGAGCTTGTCAGTCCTGCAAACCCACAGAGAACATTACAGACAAGCCCCCACCTACACTTCAATATCTTTACCACCTCTTCTCATGCTGCCCTCCTTACTGTCCCACACATATCCCCTTTCTCTTTCTCTTCTCCCTCACTGCCTTTATTTTTTCTCTGTTCCCATAATATATCAACTCTCCAGTGATTCTGTACAAATAAGCAGGGAAAGAATTGCCCAAAGAGTCAGAAAACAGGCGAAAAGAGTTAGTCTGGGCTCTAGGAACAGCAGAATATAGAATTAATCCAGGACATGGTCTGGAAAAGGAGAGAGAGAAGGGAGTCAAGTAAAGAGGTCATACAGAAAGCAAGGTGGTATGTGAAGATTTAGGGCTTTGCAAGACAGTAGGGGAGGAACAGAGATGAAAATACATGAGCTACCCATGCCATCTGTCAATGTTTGCACAGAAATCCCACCAAACCAAAAATATTGTTTAAAATCCGTTAAAGTTGCTCGTGGCACATCCCACCAACAAAAACATTAGAAAGCCATGAAGTCCCTAGCCAAGCCTTCACTCGGGTTTTGAAGCCCTTAACCGCAGTTTCACGTTCGGCACGTCACCCCACTGACTTCTAGAACCCGCAGGCTTCCTCCCTCCCTTCCCACTTGAAACCTTTAACCTGAACCCTGCACGCAAACCTCTCCTGCCAAGAAAACAAAATGCAGCACCGTACTTCCTCAGTGCACCACCTAACTCACAGCAGCACAGGAAGCAGGGGAGAACTTCTCCAAACCATGAACTCTCCCACAACAGATTCCCACTTACAAACAAACAAAAAACACTTGCATCATCGTACACAGCTCCCTCCCACCAGCTGCTGAGACCATACACCCTGAATTCCTGCTGCTTCACAGGGCACCACCGATCCACACAATTGCTCCTCCTGCAAACTACAGTGCACAGTTTGAGTTTACGGTTATGCAGCTTGCGTGGGGATGGAGGGAGGAGGTGTGTGGGTTGTGGGTGGTGGATGTGGCTGATGTAACGTGGAGAAGGTGAAATCATGCCCACAGATAGCTGAAGGCTACACTAGCAATTTCATTGATTAGTTCTATGGCTTTGGAAGTGCCTGGTATAGGTAAGACACTAATTTTTTTTTTCTCTTTTCAGTAAATTTTGAGAGAGGATGAAAGTGGTGGTAAGGAGTAACGACTAAAGCATAACAAAATAATAAGCTGTCTTTCTTTCAAAATTGTTGTTTTGTTGGCACATTAAGATCACAACTCTTGGCTTCACTCTCCCATGGTGAACAGGAGTGCACTTCTGCGTTGGCCAGGATGTGGCCCTATCATCTCATGAAGCTCTGGGCTGCTGCAGCATTGGGTAGGAGGAGCAGATGGCCTGAGACAGTGCAATCATCAGTTAAAAAATAGAACTCAACTGTATCTAGCAAAGGTAGTAAAGTAAATTATTCTAAAGTGGATAATCTCACAGTGCCGAAACTGTAGAAAGTATCTTGAAGTGCACCCTCTGCTCACTGTTTTCACCGTCTTCCAACATTACTGCATGTGCATGTTTTAGCATTTTTATCCATTCTTGGCCAACCAGAATTAAGCTGGAATTTTTCTAAATAGCTGCTGATTGCAAGTGCACCCACTTTTCCATACAGGCTGTAGCTGAGTGCCCAGAAATTAAGGCCTTTATAATCAGTGGCTTTTTCTGAAAGTGTCTCCCATGAGGTACCTATCCAGCGCACTGGGCTTTGTCTTTAGGGTTCTTACAACACGGGGAGGGAGCAAGAGCACCATTTTTCTCCTGATGTCAGTATCTGCAATGAGTATTGTAGTCGGTTTTAAACTACACAAGGGTAAGTTTAGAACGTAGCATTTTGCGACTGGGGAGATCTGGATCCTCTTTGCTCTGCTATAAATGAAGCAAATAGGATATATCACCGTTTACTAGGGTACAGTCTTAAATGGTTGGCAGCAACTAGAGCGGTAAAGAGCAGAGGTTGTTCAGACAGAAAGAGCAAAAGCCCCTGTTGAAACCCAGCAGTCCTGCCCTTTGCAGGGTGGGCTGGCGAGGCGCTCTCCTCTGGCAGCCAGATCGATGCTTCCAGCCAGACACCGCCTTCAGAGGATACTTCCCAGGAAATCACAAAGCTCCGAGAGAATCTCTTGGCTCATCAAATGCTTTGCTTTTTCTGCTAGGGTTTCCCCAAAAGATACCAGTTGTAATTATACTGGGTCCCCAGTTCAACTTACCTCATTTAACAGAAATCGTAAGTTTAAAAAAACTTTTAATAGAATCATGGACATGAACTTAGTAGTGCACAGACTAGAAATTACCCTGCATGACAGCTGATTTGATGGCCTCTGGGAACCAATGTCAACCTTTCCAGTGATCCAGCGATTGGGACAGATTTCTGGGAGAGTTTGGACCAAGCCAAAAAATTCCACATCTTCTAAATGTTATTCACAAGGTGCCAAATATTGTGTTGGTATTACGAGGGCTGGATCATTATGTACGGTGCAGGAAGGGTCCACTATTTCGAAGTTAGTGTTTGACCAGTCACCAGTGGCCATACATGATGGCAATAGAGAAGAAGACCACAGAAGAGCATTTGCACCAAGTGACTGGCATGGTTGTTGGTGCAGAGACCACTGACTGATAATAAAATAAAATAAAATAAAATAAAATAAAATAAAATAAAATAAAATAAAATAAAATAAAATAAAATAAAATAAAATAAAACAATGGCGTAGCATAGCATAAAGCCACATTACTCAAAATAAAGTAATGAAATCCCTCGTGTGTTGTGAGGGTTTCCCATCCGGCAGGAAATCATTTCTCCAACAGGAGGAGCTCTTTGCTTTGCTGAGACGATGTCAAAGGAGTGGCCACAGTTTTACTCCAAACCCCCTCCTCCTCCTTCCCCTCCCGCCCTCGTTTTACACGAGAGCGGCAGCTTAATTGATTTGATAACAAAATAAACAGCAGCCGAGGGCTGCCCGCGGGAGACGGCAGAGGAAGGTGATGGATGCCCGCCGCACGCCTCTCCCCGGCCGCCGCTCTCCGGGCCCGGCGGGGAGGGAGATGCGAGCAGTCCCTGCGCATCCCGGTGCCCCGCGCCTGGCGCTCCGCAGGGGCTCCGCTTGCTCCTGGCTCCGCGCGGCTTCGCGGCCCTGCCGGCGGCTGTGGCTGCGCCAGCCGGGAGCAAGGCTTTCCCTGCCGCTCCCCGAAGGAGCGGCGGGGGTGCCGCGCAAAGGGGATGGCGGACGCGGCATCGTGTCCTGCCCTGGGGGCTTCTGAGCGGAGCGAAGGGTCAGCGCCTGGGCTTTCTCCCGGCGCCAGCGCGGGTGATGTTTTATTGTGCTTGGATCCCCTCGCTGCGCCGAAACTTCGGGGGGGGAAACGGCCCGCAAGTCTGATTAGTGTGGGGGTGGATGTCCGACCTGAGTTTGTAGGGTAACTCTTGCCTCCAGGGCGGACGGTGCTGTCGCCTTAAACGTCCCAAATTCACTGCGGGGAGAAGCTGCCTCCTGTCCGCGGGTCGCCCCGCTAAGCCATGCCTCTAACCGCGGGCAATGGAGGGGTTCACCGACGGCCTGGCATCTCCCACCTCACTTCCCACCCTTGCAAACACCCCCACCCCCCCTGCAGCCGGCCCAAGCGATAGTGGCTGACTTGGCAGCACAAATTAATCTGCTGTCCGTAAAGGCACTTCACTATAATTCTGGGAACTAGCGGGCCGAGAGCCCACGTAAAGATTGCCACGGAGGGAAACCGCCGTGGGGGCTGAGCTTGCCCGCAGGGCATGTTTGTGACGGGAGAAAAGTGGTTCCCGAGCAGCCGCAGCAGCAGAAGGAAAAGCTGCCGAAATAGCTGCGCTAAGCGGCGCTCGGCCACAGCCGTGCCCTCCCGAGGGGGCTGCCCGCGACCCTCGTCTCCCGCGGGCACCGCGGGCTGCGCTCGCCCTCCCGGGAATATCCCCACATGGACGCTCGGGTCCCCGTCCCTGCCGCAGGAGAGCCACTGCGCCTGGCCCTCCACACCCTCCGGTGTCCCTTGGACAACCGCTGAGCCGCTCGGAGCCCAGCGATCTCGGGCGGGGTCTGCGGGATCCCCCGCAGCTGCCCACGCGTGTGCGGGCGGCCGGGCGCGGACGCAGAGAGCAGGGCAGTGGGCAAGGGTTCCATCTGCTCCCGCCTTCTGGGATTAGCGCAGCCACGAGCAGCAGCAGCGTGGAATTTCCAGCGCCTTGTCCGCAGTTTCAGCTTGTTTTTCTTCCTAATTATTTTTTAAAGACTCGATGACTTCTCTGTGTGGGTTGTGCCTTTTTTTTTTGTTGGGTGAATTTTTTTTTTTTTTTTTTTTGTTGGTTGGTTGGTTGCTGGGTTTTTTCCCTCTGGTTTTGTCTGCTCTGCGCTGCAATGGGGATTTTGAGCTGTAGAACCCGAAACCGGGAACCGTGACTAATTTAGGGGTGTATTTCTTCAGTGCAGTCATTTTAAGACAGTAAAACTTAAAAGATGGAGTGAAGGGGCTGTGAAAGGGAGAGAGAGGCGGGATAGCACTGCTGTGGCTCTGCGTGAAGTTTAACAGACCCTGACACACGTACGGGGCGGTCGGTGTGCGGGGCCGGGGGCGCGGGGGGTGGACAGGCAGCCGGTAACGAGCAGATTGCCGTATGATTTAGAGCGATGATGAGGTTTATCATTTGAACACTGATGAATTCGGGGAACATGAGAGCTGCAATTGACATTCCTAAAAACAATTAAATCGGTGGGGAGTACTGCTGGAAAATCGATACGGCCCAATGTAATACGGTTTGACTATAAACAGATTCCTCCCGTAGTAATAAACCACGAAGTGAGTGTGAAGTACCGCGATTCCCCGGCTGAAAAGAGGTCTTCTCCCTTCAGCGTCTCAAAACACATCCCTCCTTGCCCTCGGCAATGCTCCCCGGCTCCCGCGGTGCGTCCTGGTGAGCCGGGGCGACGGTACCAAATACCTTCGTGAAATTCTCCAGCAGCAAACGTTCATAACCCCGAGGGGAGGTCGGGGGAGGTATTTCAATAGCTTCCCGAGTAAGTAGCGAGCGCCTTTGGTCTTGGACGAAAATAAACTGGGAGTTAAGCTTTAAATATCCAGGCTTGATTTAAGAGCAAGATGCACTCGGCTAAGTACGCTCTTGGGGTGGCCTCCCGAGAGGAGGCCAAGGAAAGGAAGGGGAAAGGGAACTGTGAGGGAAGGGAGGGAAAAGGGGAAGAATGAGGAATGGAAGGGAAAGGAGGCCCCCGGGCCCCGCTCGGGCTGTGCCGCCCCCGCTGCTCGCCGCTGAGCGCGGAGGCGACGTTTCCTGCATCCCCTCGATCGGAGCTGGGGGGGTGTGGGCGACATCGCCGCCACCACGGCCCCGCACCGCGTGGTGGCTTCCAACAGAGGGCGAGCCCGGCTGTGCTCCGAGTTCGCGCGGGGACCGGGATCGACACGGGGGCCCAGGGACAGCTCCGCTCCCCGGGACCCCCCCACGCCGCTGGCAGCTCCCACTAGAGAGAGGCTGCGGGGAAGAAAAGGGGAAACCGGCGCCAGGCAAACCCCGGGGGCGTTTGCGGAGCTGGCTTTTATTTCGGCTTTGGCTGGCGAGCGGAGCGCTCGGGGCCGCCGAGCCCCGCTGTGCCCGCGGCTTGGCACGGGCAGGCAGCGCCGGCTGCCAGCGCCGCGCCGCCCTCCGCGGGCCGCGATCGTGCGGTTTGCAAAGCAGCGGCTGCACGCCGGGGGCCCCCGCCCGCGGGCGGGAGCCGGGCGGTGGCCAAGCCCCGTCGGGGACGCCTGGCAGGGCCCGGAGGCCGCCGCCGTGCGCCGGGCGGGGGCCGAAAGTACCCGCTTCCCGCGGGACCGCCGCTCTCCCCGGCTGCGAGGGAAACAGGATCCCGCTGCCGTGCGCTGCACGGGAGCCTGTTCCTGGCAGCCGCCGGCTTCCCGGTGCCTCCAAGGAAGAGGATACAAGTTGAATATTGTTTGTGCGGCCGGGACAAAATATCCAGGGCTGACGAGGGTGGGGGGAGGGGGGAGGGATTGTGTTCGTCCGCCCATGATGAATAATCCGGGCCGGCCTCCCGGCTGTGGCGGCCAAATCGCTCTTGGATCTGCCAAGAGATCAGCCGCTACCTCTGCCCGCGCCTCGGGCGCCGTTGGCCTTTCCCCGGCTGGCTCTGGCAGTACGCACATCGCAGCCGCCGAGCGCACGGCGCTGCCTCCGCTGGGGCCACCCGCCCGGGGGCCGAGCCGCGGCCTCAGCATCGTCCTGGGACGGAGAATGGGGGACGAGGATATAAAGCGTGGCAGTGAAGTTTGGAGAGGAGTAGGGGTTTCCCCCGGCTGGGGATGCCCGGTGGCAGGTAGAGGCTGCGCCGCAGCCCCGCGCAGCCCAGGGCGGGGGGCACTGCGGGGAGCGGAGCCCCGGGCTGCGCTGAGCGGGACCTGCTGACCCTTCCTCCCCCCCGCCCGCCCGGCTGTCTGGTGGGAACAAACACAAGCTGTTCCGGACCGGGGCCGCGCAGCTGGCCCGGCGGTGGCGGCGGAGCGCTGCCAAAGAGGCCGCAGGGAAGGTCCTCGGGTTTCCCGCAAGCGCACACACGCGGCCGCCCGGGCGCGGCGCTGGGACCGCTCCCAGCGGCCGTGAGCGGCGGGGGCCCCGTGCGTGTGTGTGCGGGGGTGGGGGGAGGCGTGTGCGGGTGGTGACGTGCTCGAAGAGCAGCCGGGGACGACGGGCGGCTCCGTGTGTGTGGAAGTCTGAGGCGGCGAGTGCCTGCGAGACAATGTGCGTGGGGAGCGGGAGCGTGCTGCGAAGGAGGCGGCGCGCGTGTGCCTGCGTGGGAAACCCTGCGCTTGTGCGATCGCGTGTGCGGGTCAGCGTGAGTGAGTGTGGCTGTGTGACAGAGCCCGGGTGTGAGAAAGGGCAACGTGAGAGGTCCTCGGCGTGTGTCCCAGCTGAGAAAAGCAGCGAATGTGTGAGAGCTGCCGTGCTTCCCCGGAGGATGCAGTGCCCGTGCGAGAGGGCCATCGAGTGTGCGTGGGAATAAATGCGCGTGTGACACGGAACGTGTGCGTGACACGGCACGATCGAGAAGCGGCAGTGTGTGTGCCACACGGAGCGTGTGCGTGACACGGTGTACGAGAGGCGGCGTGCCCGTGTGACTCAGCGTGCGACCGTGTGAGTGCACGCGTGGGCGAGAGCTGCCGAGCCGCACGGGGGGCGGACGCGCTGCGGGGCCGAGGAAACCGGGCAGAAACTGTGCACCGCTGCCGCGCTGGCGCTCTGCCCGTGCCCTGCCCGGGTGGCCCCCACTGCCGGGACCGCCCGCGGAGGCTGTTTGCCACCGGCGGTCCCGTCCCTTCGCCGGACGGAGCCCCCGGGCCCATCCGCCTCCGCGCAGCGCAGCGCAGCGCAGCGCGGCCGGCGCCCGCCGGAGGAGGGAGCTCCCGGGGCAAGAGCCGTGGCTGGGCGGGCAGCGGGCCATGGAGGAGGGACCCCACGCCCTTCCCCTCCCGCTCAGCGCCGAGGGCCGTTGTGCCCGTCCCCACCTTGTTTATGTGCGGCAGGAACTGGGATTTTCCATCTGCCTGCTCCGCTGGTCGTGACCTTCGCGCAGAGCTCGCAGGCACCGGCTCTCGTGAACGGGGCCGGGTTGCGGGGGCAGCGGGAGCTGCTGCCGCCTCCCCGGAAGAGGACCCTAATCCTCACGCGGGCTCCCGGTGTGAAAAGGGGACGATGGCAACGGCGGGGGGAAGGGCTTGAACTGGTGGTGGGAGGCCCTGGAGACCTGCCCTTCCCGGGGAACCCTGCCAGTCCTGTCCTGCCTCTGCACGTCCAACCACTTCGGCACAAGTTTGCGTTTTTCCGCCCCGGCGCGATCCCTCCTGCCAGGGACAACATAGGCCCTTAGAGGGGTTTCGGGAGGAGGGAATCCCCAGCTTACTTTACACCACAGGGAGCAGGCAACCCCGCTGTGGCTGCTGAAGCTCTGACGAGAGCAAGGCCCTCAGTTCGGCGCGGGAATCTGTTCCTGCTCCGCTGGATCCCAGAAACACGAGCAACTGCATGGGAAAGATGCTGCGCCGGTACGGGCGCCTGTTCCCACTTGCGGCTGTGTGACTCTCGCCCGAAAGGGTTGGCAGGAGGGTGGGACGAGGACACCGGTCCTGCTTGCTCTGGCAGGGAGGGGGAGAGGGAGAGCCGAGGAGCCGCGCAGCCCCGGCCGTGTCCGGATCTCGGATCCGCTCGTCCTCGCCCGCTCCCGGACACGGGCTAGCGGGCGCTGCCCCGCCGCTGGGTTCACTCCCGGGGGGGCGGGAGGTGCCGGCGGGCTCCGCATGGAGGCGGCACGAAAGCAGCGCTGCGAGGGAGCAGTGGCTCTCCTCCTCCTGCGCTATAGACCAGAGGCTGGCTCAGTTTGAGCAGCCAGCAGGGATAAGAGCTGATTTACAGGTAGGGGTGAAACGTGCTCTGAAAATCTCGTGACACTTTCCTCCGGTGGATTCAAATAATATATAAAGACCGTGAGGTGGCGATCTCCCGGGTAGTTCCTAGGATGCGTGGCGTTGTTGTTAACACATGTTTCAATTTTGGATTGAGACTGTCAATTACCCGCTGAGCTGTGAGTCTTAGCCTCAGGCGGGCTGGGAAGAGGGGACGGGTGTATTTATTAACCTCTCAAGCCTGGCGAAGATGAGCTTTCACCCTCTCGCTCGGCCTTTCTCGCACCTTCCTTTCGACCCTGCAGGTGCCACCCGGGCTGCCCCGGCGGCTTCCGCTGCCCGTGGCAGCCGTACTTTGCCTCCTCCGGCCCCTGCAGAGGCCCTCAGTCCTCACGCCGGCACAGCACCGCGATGGCCCCACAGCTGCGGGAGGAGGAGGCGGTTCGCCCCGGCCAAGCCAGAGATGACTTTGGCCAAAACGAGCCCGGACGGAGCAGGGAAATGCACGGGCAGCGTTTCCTCTTGCTTCCCAAATACACTGTCTTTCTCGGTCGGAAAAACAGGCTAGCTCTCCTTAGCGTAGTCGGTTGGATTTAGGGCTTTTTCCCGGAGCGGAAGAGACCCCCATATCCCCGGGAGCATAAGCAAACAGCTCCGAGAGCCCCGCTCCAGAGGCTGAAGCGGAAGGGCTGATAATTAACATTTCCTCTGGTAACAGAGATCTGCAGGCAGATCGCTCGGGAAGCGCATCGCCCCCTCCCGCGGCATGCCCTCGCCGCATCGCACGGTGCCTGCAAAGCACTACGCGCTGTTTGCAGCGGAGATTTCTTTCTGGAAGAGCCCGCCCGCTGCCCCGGACCCTGCCTCGCACCGCCCCGGGCACGCTCCGCTAGAGCAGCCCAGGGAGGCCCCCAGCACCGCGTTTTCCCCTTTTTGCGTCTCCACCGTTCCCCTGCAGTCACCTGAAAACAAGCCACCCTAACTCGCTCAGCGCAGCGCCTCTGCCGCTTGACTTTCCTTTCCCTTTCCTTCTTCCTCCCCTCCATGACCTCCCAAACTTCGCTGGTCGGGGCCGAGTCGAGCCCGGCGACCCCCGCACGGCCCCGTATGCCTCTCTGTGCTGGGAGCCGCGAGTGCGTCTCTCCGCACCAAGCCTCCGTGACGAGAAAGGCATCGTAGGCAGCCTATAAATAATTTCCATTATGTTCAGCTGACAGCGCGAGGCGATTAATTTTAATAGCTGTATATTTGCCTGTTTCTCCTAATGCTCTGTAATGAGATGAGAAGCCATCCAACCCCAGATGGCTCCAGCCGCCTCGTTATTTATTTATTTTGTGTGTGCGTGTGTGCAAAAGAGGGGCGAAGGGGAGGGGGGGTGGCGGTTCCTGCGGGACCGGCAGCCCCCCTCGGAGGTGCCCCTGTCCCCGCCGCTCCCGGTATCGCCCTCGGTACTGCCCACGGGCCGTAGGAGCCATCATGACACTGCACATTCAGCCGCAGGGGCTCCGCCACTCGTGCGCGGGGCCGTGGCAGGCAGGACCGGGGGCCGCCACCGGCTGGGTGTTTCGGGAATATTTATTTATTCTCTCCGGTCGCGCAGAGAGTGACTGCGGGAGCGCCGGGGGGCGATCGGCGCGGGAGTAAATGCAGCGGATCGATGTCGTTCGGGGTGAGGGGCGGGCGAAGGGGACCACGGATCAAAGCCCATCCTATTAACCTAAATTTCGGCTCTGCGTGGCCTGCGGTCCGGGGGCCGGCGGGAGGGGAGCGCTTTGTGGGAGCCGGGAAAGCGACCACGCCGCCCGCCGCCGGCACCAGCCAGCGACGTGGTGGTGGTGTGTGTGTGGCGGTGTGACAAAGCCTCGCCGCGCTGAGCAAGCTGTCCCTCAGCCCAGGCGGCGGGCGGGGGAAGGGAGGGTGAAGGGAGATTTCGACATGTAGGAACGGCGGAGCGAGTCCCAGATTTGGGGACTCCAAAGCGGGGGAGGGGGGGACGGGGGCATTCCCTGGTAGGACGAGGCTGCTTAACCAGGTGGAACAGCACCGAGGCGAGCACCTGTGTCTTTTTCTAAAAGGCGTGTACTGATAATTACGAGAGTTAATTGCATTGCTTTGAAGGTCATTTGAAGTTACGGGGCTGTGTTTTCTTTTCAGGCTAGCAGACAATGCCCGTGCACTGTTTTAAATGTAAATCAGAGGGTATCCGCATAAACCTGTATTGTAGGATCGAGGCGTAATGGATTCACTCCGGCTGTGCCTGAGCTCGCCACAATACAGCTGAGCAGCCGAGCTGCGAGCGCGCCGGGGTTTCTCTGCGGAAACGCAGTTGCCGAAGAACATGAAAAGCATTAAATCGTGACGGGAAGGGGGCGGCGGCGGCGGGGGGGATGCGTTTACGCTCGGGGGGGGTGGAATCTCGGGACCGAAAGATGAGTTGCAGCGGCGCAGCCACCCGTCGCTAGCAGCCAGGAAGTTTCTTACCCCGAAGAGAGCCGGGGCTGGCGTGTCACGCACCACGGTCCCGGTGGGGACGGCCCTGGCATCGCTCCTCCCGCGGGCGTGGAGAGGCATCGTCCCTTGTTCCCTGCCATGCCCCACCTCGGGCACGGCCGTTCCCAGACGCTGCTCGCTCCTGCGGAGGGCCGAGGGAGAAGGGCTGGTCGCCCCCAGGCCCGGAGGACCTTGTTCTCGCCGCCCCCTCCCCGGTGTGGGGCAAGTTCCGGCCCGGCCCAATCCAAAGGAATGTGACATAAGGAGGACCTGTCCTTAGCCCATCCCAGCTGCCTCTGAGCCTTCATTAATCGCACCGCCCGGGGCCGCGGCGTAGCGCCGAGCCGGCCTGGCCTGCCATGCGATTAGCCCGACGCCCCGGGGTACGGCTCTTCCCGGCGGCGCTGACAGCCAGCCCGGCCCCCGTTGCCCCCTCTCCGGCACCTGCGAGCAGCTCCGCCGGAGGCGAGGACGTGCGGAGGAGTCCGCAGAGAGCCTTTCTTCTCTCCCCCCTTCCCCACTATTAACAGGGCACCGCTCGCAAGACGGTCGCGCCGCACGGAACAAACGTTCATTGATTTCCACCGCCGGGCTGCGGAAGGACGTGGGGCGCCTGGGGAGCGGGCAGCCACGGGCAGCCGCGCCGTGCCGCGCTCCTGGCCCCGCAACAGCAGGAGCGAGGGGGGCACGAACCGGGGAGGGACCCAACCGCATCTCAGATGGCAGGGTGTGCGCACATCCGCGGGGCCGCCTGTAAGGGAAGACGTTCCTCTCCCGAAGGATGTGCCGGTGGTTCGGGGCTGCCCCCCGGACGAGCGGAGGGGCCGCGAGGCAAGCGGTGGCCGCAGGAGATGCGGTCTGTCCCTTCCCGCGATGCCGGGCCACCCTCATGCAGATTGCGCCGTGTCACCTCCCTGATGGCAACCACCACCCGCCTCTCCAGAAAAGTCGTCAGCCCGGTACCGCCGCTTCCCCCGTTGTCCACGGCAACCGGCGTATCTGATTGAACCTCGTTGCAGGCAGTGACACCCGCGTAATGGATCATCCTGTCACTGCTTTTTTATCACAGGCATTTATTTTGGTCACGGCTGGTGATAACTTTGGTGTTTATCCCTTGTGTCGTTACGGGCCCTGCCGCGATCTCCCTTCCGCCCTCCCCTCCCCGGCGGGCGTGCTGGGTGGACAGGCTACTCTGGGACGGCGGCTCCCCGCGCCCGTCCGGGAACCGCTGCGAGGGGTGCCCCGATACCCCCCACTACCGCCCTGGGCTCCCGCGGCCCCGGCTGAGGACGGATCGATCTGTTTGGTTTGGTTTGGTTTGGTTAAGCGCCCTCCCCCGATCGCCCCGGCCTCCCTGGGGCCGGGTTATCTTGGGTCATGCTGGCGCGGAGCGCCGGGTGCGGTAAGAGGCTCCGGCGGAGCCCTGGTGCAGGAGGGAGCCGGGGGAAGAAAGTGCCGTTCGCAGTTCTCCATCAATCCAGACACTTCAAAAGTAAATAAAGCAGGGCAGGGAAGGGCCTCCAGGGAGGGGAGAGAAGAGGCCTCTGACAGGCGATTGTCCAGGGCGGAGCCAGGGCTATTTCCAGCCCGGGAATAACAACACTTGGGCTGCGGTGGCTCCGACCCGCGTGTCCAGGAAAGACCGGATCGGGGTGTTTGTTTTGCTTTTAATTATTATTTTGACGGCGGGCTGACGCAGCGCAGGCAAACAATAACCCCAAGCTGTCCGAGAGGGGCACCGGGGAGCAGCGCCGCCCCAGCCGGGGGGGAAAGAGCCCAGCAAGGGGGCGGGCGCGGGGCCAGGTTTGCTGCCTCCCGCGGAGGCCGGGGCCGGAGCCACAGGGCCAGGAGGAACCCGCTGGGTCTGAGGCGGCTGGCCGGGGGCGGCCCCGCGGCCCCGCAGGGAGGCAGCGGGAGGCGGCGCGGCGGGCAGGGAGGGCCGGTGAGAAGCAGGACCGGGGCCCCCGGCGCGCTCGCGGGCGGGGGTGTGGAGGGAGGCCGCCGCTCTTATCTGGGTCACTGGGGTTAGAGGGAGCAGCTGATAGGAACAGAGGAGCTGAGCTCCCGCTGCTGCAGAGATAGAGCCGCGATATGGGCCAGGCAGGCACCGAGCTGGAGGAAGGGCGGGAGGGAGGGAAAGAGGGAGGAGGAGGCGGCGGCTCGTTCCGGCTCCCGAGCCGAGCCCAGGTGCGCTGTGGTTTCCCTGCGCTCAGCGCTGTGCTCGGCGGCCCCCCTTCCCTCGCTCCCCATCCCCCGTCCTCCTCCCCGTCTCCCTCCAACGTTTAACCCTTTCCCACCTCCGCGGGGCTGGAGGCTGAGGAGTGCGTTGGCCCGGCCGCGTCCCCTGCGGTTCCCCGCTCCCTCCGTGGCAGAGACTGATCACGGTGGGGGAGAAGCGGCGGGGGGGGCGGGGGGGTTGGCCTTGTGCTGCCAAGCACCGCCCTCGGGCAGCTCCCGGGACCCGGCTTTGTACACACACACTCACGCACACACACACACACACACACCCATTAGCGCTGAGCCGAACCAGCCCCGGGGCCAGCCCCCGCCTGCCGCCGCCGCTCTCCGTGCGGCCGCTCTCGGTTACAGCCAGCCACCCAGCGGGGTTGGCTGCTGCAGCCGCCGCCTTCCTCCTCCTCCTCCCCGGTCCCCGCCGCCCTTTTCCTTCCTGCTCGCGTTGAGCTGCCCCTGAGCTCCCCTGGCTCGCCGGCGGCGGCCAGTCCCCGCTCCCGGGCCGCTTGCCGGCGGGGAGGCGGATGCGGAGCGACCGGGTAGGGGAAGGGCTCTCCGAGCGCCCCCATCGCGCGCCCAGCCCTTTAATCAATTTCACCCTATTAATTATTAATTTTACGCCAGTCAAGCTTGCCCAGGAGGAGCGAGGAGGGGGAGGGGAGACTGATGTCAGTCGGAGGCGGCGGCGGGGCCGTGTGCCAGGCTCCTCGCTCAGCCCCGGCCCAGCAACTTTCGGCTCCGCTGGCTCGGGCAGCTCCGTTCGCCGAGAACCGGGGGAGGCGGCGATTCCCACTCCGGTGAATGATGCGGTGCCCCCCTTGCACACACATCCACACACGCTCTCCCTCTCTCTTTTCCGCTCCCTCCCCTTCTCTCCCCGCCCGCCCCCCGTGTAGACACATCCATACAAGGGCCCATTGCATCGTAGCGATGATGGATCGTGCCTAGCGGGGGTGATTTGGTGTTGATCGCATATTATCACGGGCAGGTTGGACTGGTTGCTGATGGACGGCTTTCTAGCAAGCCGCTCCTTCCGACGCTCGGGGAAGCAGCTCGATCGAAAAAGCAGCTTGCTTTTAACTCCTTCTCTCACCAGCACGCGTAGGGCAAAGCTTAGCATCTGTCACAACAGCTCTCCGGATAGCACTTTTCCCTCCTCCCACTCCATTTTCGCCGCGGCGGCCCCGCCGCCGGCTGGTTCTTCCCGGCACCGGACAAGCACCGGGCAGGTCTGGGGGGGCTGGCGACGAGGGCTACCCCGGCTCTTCCGCGGGCGAGCTGCCTGCTGGGCGGCGCAGTGCCTTAGCGGAGAGAGGTGTACGTGGGGGTCTCCACACCCGCCCGGGGAGAGCCCCCAGCCCACCGCCCGGGCTCCCTCCCGGCATGGAGAGAGCTGCTCTATTTCTCGCCTATTTTTTATGTAAGTTCCTGCAGATACAAAGGCGGTTTCGTAATGCCTCCCGTCTGCGAGGATCGGGGACCTTGGCTAACCTTTCGAAAAACTGATTTCGAGTGCCTGGTAGCGGCCCGCACTGACCGCACACGGCACCAGGGGAGGGTCAGCGTTTCGGTGACAAGCACCGAGGTAGCCATGGATCCACTGCGAAAGGCCTGCTCGCAGCCTGCCTCCCCAGAAACGCTTCGTGCGAACGCTTATTCTCTGGCGAGAGAGGAGGGCGGTGGAGGGGAGGCTTAACCCTTTCGCTCCGCGCCGCCAGCCGCCTCCCAGCCGCTCCGATCCGCGCAGTGCTGGCCAGCCCGGGGCTCGGGGCACTTCCACAGGGACCAGGTGGGCCGCTGCCCCGGGATAAACTGCCTCTTCTCCTAGTGATGGTGCAGGACGCGGAGCCAGGAATTGTATTTTTATTTGTTTATTATTTATTTTAATTTAATTTTTCTTTATTTCTTTTAAATTTTTTCTTTTTTTTTCTTCTTTTTTTTTAAACACAGGTCTCGAAAGCGATAGTGCACTGAGCTGCCTCCTTATCTCGTTCTTCGCTGCTAGTTTAACTCCTTCCGCCAGGCCCAGCACAGGTTCCTCGGGCCGGGGATTGTTTTCTGTTTGGAAACTGGAGAAGGGGGGAGGCTATCGGCAGGAAAGCAATAGCTCGCTCTCTCTGGAGAGCTGCTCTCCAACAGGCAGCGCCTTGAAATCTATTTAAAGAGAGGGAAAGGCGGGGGGGG
>VWPU01016902.1:0-26074 GCA_013398955.1 Callaeas wilsoni
CGCCCCGGCCCCGCCGCGGAGCTGTCAGCGGGCTCGGTGCTCCCGGCGCGGCGTGGGGCCCCAGCCCCGGGAAGCCGCGGAGCGGAGCGCAGTGCTGGCGCAGCGCGGACAGGTGCGGGGCAGCCCCGCGAGTGCCCCGGGCTGCCGGGCGGGTGCGCGGGATCTCCATGAGGCCGTGCTTGGGCCGCCCCGCCGCGCCCCGGGGCCTGTGCCGGGCTCTCGTGTCCCTGTGGCGCGGGATGCGGTGCGAGGCGCGGAGCAGAGGTGACTCGAGGCTCCCTGGCAGGAGGTGTGTGCCCACACCGCCGTCCTGGCGAGCTGGGAAGACTCCCCTTTGCCTCAGGTCCTTGGTGTTTGCTCCTGATGGCTCCTGCCCTCTGCTCCAGGCCTGTCCCTCTATCCCTGGCTCAGTTTCACTGATCTAATCTGATCCTCCTTTTCCCTCTGTTGCTGTGGCTCATACAGCATCATGGACTGGGCTGGAGAGATGTTCTGCTGTTTAGAAAGATTATATTAAATTCTTCGAGCATAAAACATGCGCTGTTGTGATGCTCCCCAAAGAGGAGCTGGATCTGTTCAAAAGTCTGCATAAGTATTTAGAAGGGGAAAGTAGATGTATTTTTCCTTAATTCGTTTGACCTTTAGATACTTAAATAACATTTCCTTTTACCTTCTGTGCAGGTAGTTTTTCTCTAAGCAAACAATGCCCTCCTGTCCCCTTCTTTGATTTAAGTTTCATGTAGATGCTAATGCTCCTCTTCTCTACCTGGTGCTGAAGACTGTGTAGCTGGATAGAGCATTGGGCTTTTTTAGGAAGAAAGGATCATCACAACACTGTAACTGTAATAAACCTACATGCTGAAAAATCCGTCACATGAGAAATGAAGGTTGGGAAGAAAACTGTGAAACAATAGGTCGTAGGTAGCTTTTGGCACAACCTCGTGGAAATCTATCATTCTTCCTCTGACTTTTTTTGTGGTTATATTTGGTTGGTTGGTTTTGTGGGGTGTTTTGTTTTGGTTAGTTCTTTTTTTCTCCCCAAATTTATAGCGCTGTTCTTCCTCCTGTCACCTCCAAATAGCATTCAAAAGGCTATTCTCTATGAAACATATTTGTATAGCCTTTTGGCAGCCCTACTGACGGCCTTTTTGATGCCCAAACAATGTCAGTCAGCATTATTTCGGAAAATGATCATCATCACTATTTTGTTAGTGGACCTGTTCTAAAAGAAAACCTTTATTCTCAAAGTATAAAGCCCTTCTATGATCTTGAGGCTCTTCTTAAAGCAACAAAAGCTGTTTCTAGTGATAGTTGTTGAGTGTGTGTGCGCAATCCTCTTCAGCATTTATCTGTTTAAACAAATGGGTGCCACATTCACTAATGATCATAAAATTTATGTTCAGAAGAAAATCTCTTTGATGTACAGTCCAGTGTGTGATTTCTCTGGGAGTTCAACCAAGTGCTGGATCTCTGCCCACACATGGAGCTGTGGGCATGGGTACAGACTCTGTGTTCTCTGCACTGTTGGGTTGCCTGTACCAAAATACATGTCAGGCATAGCCCGAGTCCTGTGCGTGACTGTGCCAGGCTGCTGTCACGGAGCCAGACTGCAGGAGCTCAGGGTCTGTGTTTGCTTCCCCAAGCTGTCATTGCTCGTGGTGCACTGGAGGGAAGTGGGCCCAGAGCTGTCTCAGGTACCAGGTGGAGTTCCCATGCCCTGATTCCTGTGCCAGCAGTGCCACTTTGGCCGTGTGCCTCTGCCTGTGGGATCGTGGCAGCACAGGCACGAGTGTGGTCCTGCAGGGAGCCAGGTACTGGTGGGTGGATTGTGTAGGCAGCTCCTGAAGAGTCCAGAGTGCATCTGGGAGCTCGGAGACCTCCAAGGCCTGCTGTGTTTCCCTGGTGGCCTCAGCGAGTCACCAAATGGCTCTGTGGGTCATGATGAGTGGCTACGGATGGTGCAGTGCTGCGAGCCACGTCTGTACTGTACATCTGTCCTGAGCTGGGAGCTCAGCCCTCCAGGCTGGGGCTGAACTCTCACAGGGTTTTTCTTCTGTGCAAAGACTTCAGAGGAAAAAGAATTATGAAAACTTAGTTCCATTAATATAACTGGTAAACTGTGTAGTTGCCAGGTCAAGAGCACCAACCTAACCAAGGGCACTTGGGCTCATGCTTAGCTCCCTCTCTGTTTACTGCAGTGCTGTAAGTCCTTCCTCATTCCTTTTGCTTGTAAGGTGTTCTCAAAATAAAGCACATGGTAGATAAGGATTTCAAACTGGGCCTTGGCAGGTACAGATAAGCACTCACAGTGGCTCAGAAGAGTTCAGGGAGAACTGATATACAGGAAAGAGGGGAGAGAAAGGGCTGTGGGAATTGCTTGCAAAGGATGTGTTGAGTGTAATGCGTTATATTAGCTGACCCTGTTTCACATGTGGGAAGGCCATTTCTTAGAAGGGCAGGGAGTTTCCCTGTAGTGGAAAATAGGTTTGGTTAGTTTGGTTATTAACAGACTGGGTTCTTTGATACCACAGGGTCTGGTTTGAGTTTCTATAAGTTTTATATGTTCTGCCCAATAAGTGCTTGAATGTTTTTCTTTTTACCCAGTGCTAGTCTGTGCTTTCAGTTCTGTCCTAACAGGTTTACTCACTTCTCAAGTTGACTACAAAACTGAAATGGAAAATAATGGTAATTTTAACTCATATGTAAGAGAGCAAAAATGTCTGCCATGTAGTGAGCATCCAGTGTTGTTCCAAGCATCCTTGGAAAGAAATAGCTCTGTCAGTCTTTACCTCTGTCCTTACACTAATCCCTTGTATGACTCAAATTGGTTTTGCAAAGGTAGAAGCATATTATTTTTAGCTGTATTTCTTTGTGAAAGCAGTATCTTTCTGGATTCGTTTCCCTGGCTGGGAAACTGCTGGTGGGACTAGACATCTGTGGTGAAGCACATCCAACTTCCAACCGCAGCTCAAGCCAGTCTGTTGGAGGTGAGCAGGAGAACACAGTCACAGGTGCTGGCGGCAGGAAAGGTTCCTGTGGTTTCTCAGCTGGAAACAGCTGGTTTGGTGAGCTTGGGAATCCCCAGACTAAGTGGGACACCTTTCCCCAGCCCCCCCCAGTTTTAATTGCAGCAAAGATGAGGAAGGAAGGCTGAACTGCGAGACCTAGAGGGGATTTAGACTGCAGATGTATTTTTTTTCTAGCTGGGTTCTTGCCTCAGAAGAGCTGGCTGCAGTGGCTGTGGCACGGCAGCTGCCTCCAAACTAGTTATGGTGAGAGAGTCAGGGTGAGGCAGTAGCACACATTCTGAGTTCTGCCTGCTCTTTGGGAAAACTGTCGCCCTGGCTCCCTGGCCAGACTAGATCTGTGATAGACACTCCTGGCCCTGTGTGCAAAGATCAGTTTGGCTTCTTCCTCGGGAATATCTTCTGTTCAGCACCTTCAGCAAACAGAGCACCAGGTCAGAAAGCCTAACTCCAGCTGGACTGTGTCACAAATCAGTCAGTCTACTCTCCACAAATCAGTCATTCACAGTGGCTGAATGGTACCTGTGGATTAAATCTGTTTGAACTTGCTTTGGCATTATCTCAATTCATTTGGCAATTTGTCTAGAAAAGGCTTATCTTACCAAGCCATCTCTGAGCAGAAACAAACACTTTGAAAATGGGGGGAGGCATGAGAGGAGAGGAGAGGAAGAGGGATTGTAATAGTCCACACTTGCAGACTGGAAGTTGGGCATGTGGTATGCATAAGGGAAGGACAACTGTGTTTGTAAATTGGAAGTAGTGGGAGTAGTGAATTTTTCAGGCCAAACTGCAACCTGTAGCCACATGTTTATGAGCTTTGTTCAGCTGAAAAGACTTCCTTTCCCAGCAGGTCTTATGTAAGAGAAGAAGAAAGTCTCTTACTTCATCCTACTTTTTGCATATATGCAACACATTTGTTTTTCTTAAAGTGTTTTTTTGTGGGACTCTTTCTCCTTTCTTAAATTTGTGCACTTCTTGTACAAGATGGTCTTCAACAGAGATTCTGTTTGGCTTGGAAGAAGGGAAGACCATCTATTATTATCTAGTCTGCAGATATCATCTTTCCTTTGTGACAGTTATGATCAGAATTTCCACATCATAATGGAATTTAGCACATCTACCATTGATTTTATATAAATGTTGACACAAAAACTCAGCAGCAGTGTTTTCACTTACCTGAGGTTCCCAGGACAAGCTCTGATAAGCAGGTTTTCATGAATATGAAGATAGGACAAGGGACTCTTCACTTTTCTGTCGGGCTCTGTGTACTTCTTGCCTTGGGTTGGATTCCATGGTGCACTGATTGGGAAGCAAGAAAGGAAGTGTCAGAGTAAGGCTGCCTGCTGCCTTTGCCTTTCTAAGGCTGCGTGTGTGGCCACTGGATCGTGGTAGCGCAGCATTATTCCTGCTCATCCTCCTGCAGCCAGCTTGGAGAGCCTTCCCAGCCCCGGCGCTGCAGTGCCGGAGCTCAGCAGAGCCTGGCTGGGAGCTCTGGCCCTCCGTGCCTGCACACAGCTGCCACACACAGTCCCTGCATACATGGTCTAACCTTTGCTGTGTGCACAGAACTGATCTAATCAGGGACGTGGCCAAGCTGAGCCCCGGCTGTGTCCAGATGAACTCCTGGTCGTGACCAAGCTTGCCCAGATCCCACCTGTGCAGACCTTGGGCTGCTACTCCAGTTCGAATGCTGTGGACTGGAAGGAAAGCCCCGATCAGTGTTCCAGCTGCATGCTACAGACAGATGTACAGCTATGAGTCAGCATGGGGTACACAAATTTATCACCTGGTTTGGTCATAAATAGGAACACTTAACAAAGAAGTCATGTGACATACCAAATTATTGAGGGAATAGTGCCTCTTAAAATGATACTTCCAACTGAGACAGTATAACCTATCAGATGCTTGAGGGATAAACCCTCACCTTTCCTTTAAGGTTAATATTTCTTACCCTTATTTTCAGCTTAGAGGATTCTCTTTTAAATAAAAGGAAAATGGTGCTGAAAGCAAGCCTGGCTATCTCCCACTGTTTGGGGGCTTGGAGAATGTATTGGCTGGATTACTGCTGTGGTGAAAGGCACAGAATGATGTATGGATGATCCTGAGTCAGCCAGCTCTCAGACTTCCCTCTCTGCTCATTTCTCACTCCTGTGGAGCAATCTCACACAGCTGACACTCCCAGCAGCATGGAGTTGCCACAGCAGGCAAATCCAGGGGACAGGCTCTCTGAATCTGGAAACACACCTGTTCCAAAAGAAACGGGGAGTTCTTCCAACACATGACTTGTGAGCAGTTGTGCATGGAAGTGTCATGGGCATTCCTGCTTCTTGGTGTGAGTCTGCACCTAGTCAGACTAGCACATGATTAGGAAACAGTTTGGCATTCTGGCTTAGCTTTTCCTGCAGCCAGTCCTCATTGGCATAGCCCCCGGAATCTAGGACAGGATCAGTCCCCAGATAAACTAGATAAACTCTGCCTTGCTTGTTGGGAGGACAGCTGGGAAGCACCAAAGTTTACGGGTGGTCAGAGAGGGTTTTTGCCTTAAGGCAGAGCTGCACAGAGCTCCTGTGCCACCTAGGGATCCCAGAGGCGTGTCCCAGCCAGCCGTACTCGCACTGCACACCTCCAGGGACCTGAGGTAATCACTGCTGCAGCTGTGCCATTCACTTGCACCTGTGCTAGGTGACAGTCTCCTGTTCTGTGGCTCGGCTTCTTGTCCTCGTTGTAAACCTGCTTTTTGCACGACCTGTTTAAAATGAACCCTGGAGCATTCTGAGGTGGAAACTCAAACCTTAGCTTAGGCCCTGCTCTTGGGGCTTGAGGGAATCACAGCCCAGGCTGATCATAGGTGTCTGGTGTTCATCCTGCTCTAAGTGCAGCACAGGGGGCTGAAGTCTGAGCTGTTGCGGCTGGAGGCAGATGGAAGATCCAAATCTTATTGGACTTAGACACCTGAGCTCAAGACTGTTCAAAATCTGTCTTTAAAGGTAAAATATAGTCATTTCTGTATGTATTCTAAAGTGAGCAGAGGCCAGGTCTTTCATTCCTTTTCTGCCTAGTGAGAACATCCAGTTGGTTCTGTGTGCATCCTGGGGAAGCAGGAAAGGATCACAGGACACTTAAGCAGCAGAGTAAGGAATCATGCTTTGGTCAAGGCTACAGAGTGCCCCTGATAGGATGATTAGTAGTTATCCCACATGGAAGAGCTCTAATAGCAGAGGCTGTGAGCTCTCTTTAGAGCAGTAATTAACGTGGCACTGAGGAATGCTGCTGGGATGCAGCAGATCCAGGCTCTGATCTGGTCTGATCTGATGCTGCCAGAACAGGTCATTGACCCCAGTGTTCAGCATGCAGCCAGGAGCCTCGGGGCTGGGGCCTTGGAAATCTTCAGAAGCCTTTTGCAGTGAGTTTAGCACCTTCCTGCCCAGTTCTGCTCTCCTTATGTGCTTCTAAAACTTGGGTTTGTTGATTTATCAAAGAACTTTCACTTCTGTTTGAAGCAATCTAAATTTGGAAAGGAAGTCTTGAGCTCCTCATTGTTGCTGTGTATGGGTTATTGTTGAGGCCTGCAGGTTCCAGTGTGAGGTTTTATTTTTAGTTATTAATGATGTTGAATAAACTGAAGAGAAGAAATAATTAGTATGTTTCACAGATTGATTTTTGGCCATCACCACTAAAAGACATTGCCAGGAGAGGTAATGGGTTTGTCAGTAAGTGCAGTCATGGGGAGACGTGTGTCCATGCCCCTCGTGCTGCCTGCAGTGCTCTTGAAGAACCTCTCCACACCTGGTTCCTACCAATTTTCTAGCAACGTTTTTCCTCTCCCAGAGCAGTTTTTCTCTTTTATTTCTAGAGTAAGCTAGAGAACTAAATCCTACTTTAAAATACAGTTATGTAGCTCCTCTGAAATAAGCTGAAGTAGGGAGATTTTGTTTTTTAAAGCTTCCTGACTTTTTAAAATGTCTCCTTAAAAACTGTTCTTTATCTGCCAAGCAAAACATTTCAGGCCTTTTGTCTTTATGATCAAAACTGAAACTTTCCACAAAGTAAAACATTTCTTATGAGATCTTCTAACTTTAATTTCCCATAATTTCTATAGAGACAGGTCTGAGTGGCTCAGGCTAGCATCAGCTAGTCGTATAAAACTCTGAGTGCAGATCAGTTGCAGTGTTTTTTTCCCGTCATTTTAGTGAATTCTGGAAGCTATGCCGTTGCCTAGCCTCCCTTGTTTTAAGGAAACAAGTGAGTAAAACCTGCAGGTATTGTTCTAAGGAGTCTGATCTGTTTGGGGAGTTATGCACAGGCCTTCAGCATTCTCCCTTTGGAAGAAGAAAGGTTTCAGGTTTTTCTTTCCTTTTTCCTGTGAAACATGAGGGTGTCTGGAATAGCTCTGGAAGAGCCAACGTGAGCACAAACACCAAAGACTCTTAGCATGTGTTCACACAGCTAAGCTGGGAGAAGCCCCAGAGTAGATCTCAAAGGGCTTGTCAGCCCCGTTTGTATTCAGACAGGATATTGTGTGTGTTCAGCCTGCTTTGGTCTTGCTTTGTGGGTCAAGTGTAATATTTGTAGAACCACTGGCTGACTGCTAAAGGCCTGATTTAAGCACTGCTGTATTGGTAGCATTTTGTCTGGGTATAACAAGGCAGAGTTTCTGTGGGATGCCTCTCCATGCAGCCTAAATTCCTGAGCCGTTTGCAGTCATGGCTAGGGACTGAAGTGGAATCTGAGGAAACTCATGTTTGGAAGGAAAAAGGAAAGCTACCGTGATCTGGGTCTTTAGCTATTGCACTGAAACACTGGCTGGGTTTGTGCTGAGACTGCATTTGTAGGAAATGCAGTCCTACTTTGGGAGATGTTTCCTGTAGTGACACTGAATGCACCTCTGTAGCAGTAATTACCTATTTACCTCTAACTAAGTGGGCCTTATCAGTTCTCACCTGTCAGTCTCTAACTGGAGGGGTAGCTAACTTAGCAAGAGAGCTGAATTCTGCTAGGGTGACATTAATGTTTAGTGTTTAATTCTTGTGGAAACTAAATCTACAACACCATTGTGCTGCCAAGGCAGGTTCCAGTTCCACTGATGTGTTCTTTCCTTATTTTTTTCTACTGTGCTGTTCAAATTGCCTCAGTTGCCAAGAATAACTAGTTTGGGGTTTGAGGCGAAGAGCTTTGCAGTGAATGGACACCTGCAACATAAGATTTCAGACTGAAGGCAGTGGCAGCCCTGCTGTCAGTGCAGGGAGCAGGGAGTGTGCTGGCAGTGGTGGTGCAGCCCTGCTCTGAGCTGGAGTCCCCAGGAGTGTCTGGGAGTTCCTTGCAGCTCCTCTCCGCAGTCAGTCCAGCTGCTCTTCTAAGGACGGGGCAGATCCTGCCTCTAGCATTTTATTAACAGATTTTTCAGTGTCCTTTTGAACTATTGTGCCAAAACAGGACATGTTTCTCACTGTCAGACACTACTGCTGTGCACAGAAGAGCTCTGAGCCTGCAGGGGAACTTGCAGAGACACCCATGCTTGTTTCTGGCCTTCTTCCTTATGCTAACTTAGCCAGGACTAGCTAAATCCTACTAGGCTTAACCTGCATCCTCTTTCCAGTTCTCTTAATGCAAAATGCTTCTGGTTCTTCATCTTTCCTAGGCAGGGCTCCATGATGTCCCTGCTGCCCAGTGCCTCCTGCCTGTGCCTGCAGTGGCTGTGTCCTGCCTGTCCCCACCCTGCAGTGTCTCTCCAGCTGCTCAGCTCTGCCTCAGCACAAGGCTTTGTCCTCTGGCCCCAGCGCTGTGACAGCCTCTCTGAGGCCCCACAGACACGGCCTGACTCAGCAATTTTACAGTTCTGGCTTGATCTTTCCTGCAGCTGTAAAACCAAGGTGCAGGGGGGAAGGGGAAACACATGAGGAAACGCACGGTCTGATCCCTGCCTCTCCCCTTCACTCCTCGTGGATCCTCTACATAAATGGGCTGGCTCAGCCCTTTCGGTCTTCCTGTGTTCCTGACATGAGGAGCTGGTGTGAGGTCTCTGCCATTGAAGGCGTGGCCCCTTTATACTGCAAAGAATAAAGTCTCTGCGTTCAGGCTCTGTTTTACAGGGTGGGTTAGCAGCACGGTCTGCTTCCCTGACAGAGCCTCAGTGGTGTGGGAACAGCATCAGTGAGCTCTGCAAGTCTCTGCATTGCTAGAATTCTTTAGAGTTCTTCTAAGTGCTGAGCCTTCAGCCTCTTCATGCAAGTACTATGGCTCTGAGATTTATCTAACTTCAAACTCTGGGAGAGAGAACATGGGGAAAGTTGGAGAGCCACCCTGATGCATGAGGGATTTTGAAATTTATCAGCAAGAAACACTCATTTCTCTGGCAAAATAATGCTGAGAGCTTTTCCTCTAAGATGACTGACTGCAAACAGACCGTAGCTTCTGGGAGGTCGGGGTGGGTACATGGCACAGCTTTGCTCTAATCTCAGGTAGCTCCACCAGGATCACATTTAATTACTTTCAAAGCCTGTCTCTGAGCAGTAGATTCTCTTCCCCCAGCTGGGATGGACTGCATTATATAGAAGACAAAAGTCCGTATTTTCTTCAGTAAGTTCTTACTTTCATGCAAAACTTTGAACTGGATGATAACACATTTGAACTTTGGGGCTACTTTTATACTCAACTCTCTGATGTTAGTTTTATGTCTAAATCTCTTTTTAGATTTGAGGTAAGAAATAAAGTTCTTTTCTTCCTCAGAGGTTGAAAGACATGGAGAAATCTGCTGTGAGCTGTGTTGCTTTATCTCAAAGCACATATCATTTGCAGCAAGGTAGCTGTTACATTCCTATAACATATTGTCCAAGTGTTATTTAATCAATAAGACATATATTGCACAGCACAGCAAATACACGGCTTTAAAGCCAATGGCCTTGCAAAGTTTATAGTATTGGCTACCAAGTACTGTCCTCATTAACAGCTTGATTGCTACCAGCAGTCTCCTTGTTCATCGAGGCTGCTGAGAGCCCACCTGCTGGCTGCTGCTCGGCGCTAAAACACACAGCAACCACCTTCCCACCTCTGCTGAAGACATGAAGTACTCCACAGGTGCCCCAGTGCTACCTGTGAGGACAGCCAGTGCTCTTGCTGTGACTGCAGTGCCCAAAGGCAGGATGAGGGAGTAACCTCCAGAGCAGCCAGCATCACAGGGGTGGAGATCACCACACTCAGTGCAGATGAAGGTACCTTCCTCCAAATTATTTTCTCATGTTCCAATGAACTTCTGCTTGCCATCTGCCCTTCACACAGTTGTCCTATCATGTCTGTTCTTTAAATGACAATTTAATTAGATCTTCTTTCAGTAGGTTTTAATCAAGTGTTATGGGGTTGCTGGTGAATTATTTACAGCCGTATCACTCGATGGAACACGTGATCTGCTAAAGGTATCATGTAAGTGACATCTGTAGCAAAGAGTAGAGCTGGCTTTGACTGAGGACCTCACTTAGGTTCCTTGGCGTTGTCCAGTTGACATCAGATGAATGTCGGGTTATGTGAGCCCACTTTCCTTTACAGGAGTAGCAATTGAATGTGACTGTACTGAAAACAAAGGAGCTGAAGCAGTTTAAAACTAGGGTAAGAGCTGAATTTAGCTCTAGTCTCTGCTGGCTCAGTTCTTTTATAAGTGCCTTTCAAGGCTGAATACCTTAAACAGCATGGCCTTGACCCCCACTTGAAGCTCCAGCTATTTAAACACAAGTACTGTTGTACTGTCTTCAGACTTGGTCTGATGTTGAAGTAAGTGTGTTTTGAATGAGCAAGGGAGTAAAAAACAACACTTATATACCAAAGGATAACCAACTGAGAAGGTGGATATTTTTAGAATACAGAAGGATTCTTTCTCTGCCTTATTTCACCTGACCCTTAACTTGGTAGAAATTCTACAGTTATAAGATAACCTTTCTTTTTCATCTAGTTGAATGCATAATTTGGCAGCATTGCTCTTTTGCCAGTTCAGCTCCTATTCTGCATAAGAGAACCCTGGCATGAGGCTGCCATCCACTCAAGTACACCTGGAAGTTTACAGCAATAACTGTTCAGCTCTCTCCTAGCATCCAGAACCGACACTTAATTGTTCTTCTCCCTTTTGAGCCATGTATGTGGCAAGAAATGTATTCTATGACGGTCTCATCCATAACATGTAAGTGCTGCTACCCACAGCCTAAGTAATATTCACTGTTTGTATGAAGATTTGATTTGCTCACACCTATCTCTGAAATCTCTGCCACCTCTGCCACTGAAGTGATTACAGGAATGCTTTAAAGTCCAATTACTCATAAGCTCTTTTTCTTAATTTTTAAGTGCTTGAACCTTTTCCTGGGGCTGATAGTGTACTACTAGTACAATTGGCAATCAAGAACTGTATGTAGGGCAGCGACCCTACCATTGCCCAACCCATGCGTTCTTTCAGTGGGTAAGTGCAGTTGTTTGACTTTAGGGAATGATGTACAGGGAGGTCCTGGAAATCCCCCAAGAGACCAATAGAGAATTTAGCAGGTCACTGTATCTCGTTGGAGATCATCGTGTGTCATGAGCCTTTTGTGAAGGACAAGACTAATTTACAATTTAATTGTGTAGAAATCCTGGATGTGTCAGCATGCTTCACAGGCTCCTCAGAAGGGACAATGGAGTGAGAAGTACTGTACTCTGCAGTTCCCCCTGCAACAAGAGGGACGACTGCCTACACTCAACCCATGCTTTGATCCTTCCTCATTCTCCAGAGTGACCAAAGACAAGGAGGGAGTTTTTAATGTTGGCAAGTGAAAGCTGAGTACTTACAGTCTCACTGAGGAACTGAAAGCAGTCGGCCTATTCATGAGAGGCTTTTCTAACTTCTCTTGGCAAGTAGCAAGGGCAGACACATTTCAGAGAAAGTGCTTCTAGTCCTGATTTTATTTAGCGTTTGGGACAGGACAGTGTGGAAGTTGGGATAAGAAGGGAATTAGCTGCACCTTTATTGCACTGTAATTCTCACATTGCTGTTGCAGCTGGCGTGCCTGGGAGACAAAGAGAGCCTTAGCATTGCTTATCTGAGTGGGATATCTGGAGCACGCACCTGACAGGTTACCTGCTAGTCTCAAGGTTCACGTTCAAGTGACACTGTATAGTAGTTGGCTTTATAGTGGTCCCTCTCCTTTCAGCTGCTGTGGAACTTACAGGTGTTTTCCTCCCTCTGTCTCCCACTGCTGTTTGTTGGTTCTATATGGATCATCCCTGGTCCAAAGCCTTGTGCAGCTGCTGGGAGAGTCTGCAGCAGAAGGTGCTGCTCCGTGTCACTGATAGCCTTCCCCTCCCCCAGGCTGGGATATTCCTTGTGCAACGTGATCTGACCCAGAGTGGCTGGGAACCGATGGTCCAGAGTTCATTTCCAGTTATTATTGTAGTAGGGAGTCAGGCTGGATCGAGGTACTCATTTCCAGCACAGAACATATACCCTTTGAAAGCATAAACAACCTCTAGGTCAGTTTTACTTAGTTTCATACACAAGGGTTTCAGTTAAACAGGAAGCGCAAGCGGGAGCTGAAGCACTGCAAGAAGCTGGTTCAGCACTCATCCATTCGGGACTAAGTAAGGTCCCTTTCAGTAGAAAAAGTTATACATGGAGGACTAGGCCCTAAAGCAGCAGTGGAAGCTCCCTGGTTTTGTCTTTTGAGCTGGTCATCTTAACTGCAGTGCCTTTTTTCTCATTATCTAGGATCCTACAGAAGCCCTTCGTAGACAGGATCTAGGATCGCTTTGAAGGCAGGCACGTTCAGAAGTTGTTGCAGTCTCTTAGAGAGACTGGAGATTAAAGGGGCTGAACTAGGTGAATCATTACCCTCAGAGTGTGAACTTGTAGTGTTGGGGAACCATGCCTGGTGTTTGTGCAGGCCCAGCAGCAGCAATCCACGTGTAACTACAGTCAGGACAGGAGCACCGAGTTAGTAGCAGTAAAGCCTCCCTCAGCTGTACTTTGCTGCATGCTAATACAGCCTTCTGTTAAGATTTGAGGCTGAAAAGACACTTTGCACAGCTCAGTATCTGTACTTGGAGACGAGACGAGACTAACTTGTGGTAGCTGGCTGTCATTGCCTGTTCCAGCTGGAATTTGTGCTGCCCTGGGAAACGGGGCTCGGGCAGCTCACAGAGCAAACTGGGGTCAGAGGCTGTTAAATTCAGAGTGCAGCAGGGCAGCACAGCCAGTGGGGAAGGGGAACCTCTGGGCTGGACAAACAGGTCACACAGGTTTCCAGACGCTCTGTCCTACCCGAGCACAGCTCCAAGGCTGCAGGAGCTGGATGCTTTCAGGTAGCAGCAGCACCAGCACTCCGTAAGATCAAAGTTTAGCAGAGTTGAAGCTCCATAAAGTACTAGAGTGTTTGAGCTTAGTTTAGCAAGAATCCATCAGAATAGTCAGTAATTTGACTTCTTTGCAGTTAATAATTAAGTTCCTCCTACTGAGCAGCACTAATGTAATTAAATTTAGTTTCTAACTCAAGATCAACAGTTTCACTTTGGTCCTTGCTCTAGCCTTTCCTTTAGGAAGACACCAGCTTGGATATGAGGATCTGACCATTTGTACCCTCTTCAGGGAGCAGAGGTGACATCCTGCTCTGTCTCTGTAGAGGTGACTCCTACACTCCTGCTCTTCCTGTTGCCTCACTCGCTCTGCCCCTGGCCCTGCAGAGTAGCAGGGGAGTAGGAAGGAAGAACTAGTCCAGTACAAAACCTCACTGAACAGTCAAAGACACCCAGCAACTGACCAGCAGCTTTAGAGCAGAGTAGAACACAGAGCTCATATCAGTAACTTCAAAACAAAATCAGGGAAAAGGCTATAAATAAAACCTTTCTGCAACACCATCTTCTGTTTCACAGCCTTTTCCCCATCCCACGTTTAACCCAAACTTCTTCAAGTAATCCTTCATTCTCACTGCGATAATACTGACTCCCATCAGTGGGATGGCCCTGGGCTTTCAGAGAGGGTCTGCACAGAGGTTTGTCTGAGACTGTGGTGTTCCTGATCTTGAGAGAGCAGGAAGGCTAACCTGAGGATGTGGGGCTGCAGAGAGAGGGGGCTTTGGACAGGTGCTGGTGAGAACATGTTTGTTTGCTGAGAAGGAAAGAGAGCTGACCAGGGAAGCAAGCTCACTGACAAATGGCATCACCAGTCCTGGAGGGAAGATAAAGCTCACAGAGTCCACTGACACCACTTTACTTTTTAACTGTTTGGGGAGTTTCTCCTAGAGCTGAGCTGTGGGGGACCCACTTTACTTGGCAGCTGAATCTCAGTTATGCTCACAGCTTTTCCAGTCCTGTATTTCGTGCCTCAGTGCCTGTACACAGTACTCTGGGAGCATTCTCGAAAATTGGTAAGCAAACTGAAAACTGCTGATCCCACTGCGTGGCAGAACATACCAAAGCTCTTCTTTTTCCCTCTTAAAATCTTGTGTTATAGGTTCAAAGCATTTTGAACAGAGTGGGGTTTAGTGTATTTTGTTCTTCCTGACAATCCCAAAATACAATCTCATAGCAGCTTGTTAAAATAAAGCTGTTTTGCTGTTTTAAAAGAGAGAATGTGGCAAGTTGCCACATTCCAGTTAAGCAATTTCCTATAGTTGACTTTTTTTTTATGCATGTTTTTTTCAGCCGTGTCCCTACTCTGTTTTCACTGCAAGAAGCCAAAAAAACCCTAGACAAGACAGAAGCCCCCACCTCTGTATTAATACTTGAAGCAAACTCCCCTTCCTGAGTTTCCTCATGAGAACAGAACATGGAGCCTTGGCACAAGAGACTGTAGTGTGTGTGGCAAACTGGAATTTTTAAGAACTGTGGCTTTTTTTGGAAATAGCATTTTCCTTCGTGGGGATAGATTTGCCCTTTTTTATTGCATCAGAGCTCGGAAGCAGCTCGGCGATGGGGTCGTTGGGAATCCTCCCTTAGAGATTCCAGGCTGTGCTGAGCAATGAGCAGGCAGTGGCTCTGCAGTTGCAGGCAGCGAGGCTCGCTCCAAATGCCAGGTTCCTCCTCGCTGCAGGAGGGGAGCAGGACGTGCCTCCCTGAGTTCCGTGGGTGGATGCGTGTCCTGCAAAATTGGGCTTTGGCAGGTGCATGTAGAAACTGAGTAACTGATTTAAGAACATCTGCTGAGTAATTGAAAAGGAAGAGCAGGCAAGTCCTCATGGTAGTGAGTAATGCTACAGCTTCCTATTTCTGGGTGACTGTGCTCAGTCCTCTCCCTTTCTCTTTTCAGCTGAAGAAAATGATTGGCAGTGGCTGTGCTGAGAGGCCAGACTGGACATGCAGGGGCATTGCAGGCAGGCCATGGAAATGGGCTCCAGAGCCTGGAACAGCAGGCTGAGGAGCAGCCTGGGCAGCCAGACTGCTGCTGCTGAGCTCCCAAATGCCTGTGTTTGTAACCTAACCCAGCACAAGGCTCAGCTGTACTGCTGGGGTAGCAGTCAGCATGGGCAGGACCTCGTCCAGCATTTGGGGAAATCAGGGCATCTGGAACTTTCAGATAACTTCAGTGCTCTTTGGATGAGATCACGGCTGGAAAGCTAATAATAATCTGCTGATGATTATTTGCACTTTCAAGATTATACTAATTAATTAAACAATCTAGTCGAATTTATAAATTTCCTTTGCCAAAACACAAAAGAGAAATAATACTATCTATGTAGGAAGGATGGAGGTAGAAAGGTTGGTTTTTTTCCTTTTGTTTAAGACATTTTCAGATTCAGAAGCTGATTGCAAAGCAAGACTGCTGATACTTAGGGAATCCTGCTATTTTGTTTGTTCATCCCATGATGGCTGAGCAGTGTAAGTTTTGCGTCTGTGGAAATCCTCAGAGCAACTAAGCCGTGGAAGGACAGCTCATGTCCTGTATTTTCAAACAAGCCAAATATTAGGAAAGCTGAGTGTGGGCACTGACTTCGTGCCTGTGAGACAGGTAAGAAGCTGTCTGCAGCTCTGCTGGATCCCTTAGCCATTTATAGGCCTTTGCTGTGTTTCTGGCCTTGGTACTCTGGAGGAGTGTTAGAATTACTCCCAGTAGTGTTTTACATCACACCTGGCAGGAGGTGAAGTACAGCAGCAATGGCATTTAGAGTCTTCCACTGTACAGGTGTGCCATTGAGCTTTCTACAGCATCCTCAGAATCCAGGATTTTCAGTAATGCCTAATTTATCCACGTTCCTTTTGGTCAAGGTGAAGCACTGTAAACTAAAGGAGTCTGACAAACCCATGAGTGATCTTTGTATAACGATGCAGAGCTGCTTGGCTGCAGTGAAAAATCTCGACTCTTGTGGCATGAGTTTGTATCCAGCCCTCAGAGCTGTCCGCTGGCAGGCAGAGAAATACAGCACAGAATGCCTTTGTGTTTCCCCTGCTCCTTGGGAGGGGAGTATTTCCATGACAGACTAGCACACAGGCTGTTACAATGGCTTTTTCTTTTCTCCTCAGCAGTTAGGGTTTTGTGTGTTTCTGGTTGCTGTGGCTCAGCACAGTGAGTCCCTCCTCTGGTCTGAGCAGGGGCAGCTGGAACCCTGAACCCAGAGCCTGCTCAGCTTCTCTCCAGCACATAATCCGAGGAGATGCTTTAAGACAAAAGGGATGTAACTCAGCACAAGGAATGCAAAGGGGTGATGAAGTTGTTTTCTGAAGAGTATTTCCTAAAGAGCCTGTAGAGCATGAAAAGCGAAAAGAGAAATGGAATGAAAGCACGCAAGTGCATAAATCACTTTTTAGAAATGTTTCTTAGAGGCTGATGCTCTGTTATTTTTTTCTGAATTGTGGAAGTGATGGCAAATGTAAGAACTTTGCTGCTCTAAAGGCCTTTTTCCAATCCTCAACTGATGCAAAAAAGGCTCAGATTTTTCACAAGTTCTGCATAAAATAGTTTTTGGACACACTAGCAAAATGCTTAAAATCTGTTCCTGAACTGGTACATTTTCTTCCATTGTACATTTAATGCAGATTTTTATGAGAAGAATATGTTTTGAGAACTTTAATTTGCTTCCATAGAATGCTTTGAAAATGAGAAACTTGGTTTTAGTCAACTGTCACAATACACTTCCCTTAAATGAACAAAACCAAAGGAAAACCAGCCCCAACCCCAACCTCCTGTTCTGCTTAGGTACAGAGACAAATGTGGTGTGTGAAGTTTCTGTGGAAATTCACAAAAGTAATGGATATTGTACCTGCCTGAAAGATGCTGAGCTTTGAGCTTGTTATCTTTGTATTTTGCTCTTTTTTCAAGTGTTGGTTAAAATCTTTCCAGGCTGCTGTATGATGCCAAGTAGCTATTGCAGAACTATCTGGTGTATGGCCAATTGCTGCTTATCAGTCCCCTCTGTATTTTTCCTCATACAACTATTACTGGGTCAGCAGCTGTATTTTCCTTTACTTTCTAAGTGGGCACAACATGGTTTAGGTGAAAGTCTCAGAGTCACGAGAAGAAATGTTCTTTTGTGGGGTGAGTATCTAGGTTCAGGTGGCTGCACTCTAAATCCTGTATTTGTATTTAACTAATGGTAGAAACCCCACATGGTTGCTACGGGCACATGTGAACCAATGAGAGCCCCAAGGAGCTTTTTGGAAAAACAAAATGTGAGCAGTGAGCCATGGCAGCTTTCTTACTCAGTGTCTGTGAAAAGGGAAATGTGACCCCAGTCCTTGCCAAAACCGCTCAGTTCTTTCTAGCAGAAACCCAATAACTGGGAGCATTTCAGAGAATAGAGTTTCTTAGCTGAGATTTCCCAGGGTGCAGAGACAGAACGTCTTCAGCTCCAAGACCTGCACCCTGCTCCTGCAGAGATTTAACACTTCTCTGTGTAACCTCTTCCCCAAAGCCCAGCCCGGCGGCAGTCTGGGGAACTGTATGAGCTGCGGAGGAGGGGAAGGTGGAACTCTTGAAGTGCTCGAATAATTGAGTCAAACAAGCAGAGGATTTGGTTTTGTTGTGTTTTGTTTCCTTCCCTTGGTCTGCTAATAAGCCTGAGAACAAGCTGCTAAGCTGTCTCATTCCCCAGCCAGTACGTGAGGGAATGGTAGAGACTGGAGGTTTGTGCTTGTATTGTATTGAGGCTGCAGAAAAAGAAATGTGTAAGACAAGAGGGAGATGGTTGGGAAGGCAAGGGGAAGAAAAATGGGAAAAACCCTTTGGGATTAGGGACAGCATTCTGGGCAGTAAAATGCTCCATTGAAGGAGCTTGATTCCTTCCAAGACCTCTCAGTTCTGTCCTGGGGAGTGTTCAGGCCTCATCCAAGGTGTTCCCCTTGGAGCTCACTGTCTGTGAGCGCTCGGGGTGCTCAGGACCTGAGGCTTGTGATGAGGAAAGGGAAGTGCAGGAATATGACGGCGACCTACAATTAGTCATTCTCTTCCTGACCTTGCCGAAGGAAATGTCTGGCTTTATATTGTCTGCTGTAAACTCTCCTTTATTTAAGCTCTAAGTTTACGCATGCACCACTTGTTGGTGTCTTTATTTCCACTTCCTGCACCATCAGTCAAATATACCTGAGAGTTCTTTCAGAGATGTGTGAGAATGATTAGTGCTCTCATAAAAACTATTTGAGGATATTCTCTTTAAAGGCACTTTTAGTTTTGAATTTTACAGAGAGATCCATGGGCTATAACATAACTCCTATGCCCAGAGCATGGCCTGGTGCTTCCTTTTCAGATTCTGAGCCTCCTAGTCTTTCTCTCTGTCACTTGTTGCATTCTGCTGCAATTGCTGGGAAGCCCACAGGAGGTGGGGGGTAATTGTTTTCTTAATGGGAGGAGAGATCCAGTGGGTTTGCCAAGATACTGAATAATTATAAGTATAGAGAGAGGCATAGTATTAGTGTTGTGTTTGGGCTGCATTTGCCTCTGTAGGACTTCACAGAGTTGGACAGGTACTTGTTCTCCTGCAGTGCTTTGAGAAGCCAGTGTGGTATTCTTCACAGCACAGTAAATCCATTGGCCTGCTCAATGGCCATGCACCAACTCCATGAGGGATAGGAAACCTGAACAGGTCTGTAGGGCAGTTTGGAGTAACAATATCCTTCAGGAGAGGCTTTGGGCAAGAGGAGGTTGCTGTGCTCCATATGGAAGCACAGCTAAGCCTGGTGAAGCGTGGCTGAGGCAAAGAAGCTCACTGGATGCTGGAGAGCTGTGAGCTGAGAGAAGCAGAGCTGCAGATCTGATGTGGCAGCAGCAGGGCTGTGCTCAGCAAATGGCAAGTACAGTTCTTAGTCTTGCAGAATGCTCTCAGTCAGTCTGTTACACTTGTGTGTCCTCGGGTTGCAAAGGAAGGGGGAGGGCTTTCATTTTTAGTGTTCAGTGGGTGTGAGATCTCTGATCTTTAAGCAGAGGACTGTTCCTCTAGCTGCATTAGGCTCGGCTGCCTCGCTGGGATGAAATCTTTGAAGAGAATTATGTTACGAGGCTCAGGGAACTACTTGATTGTGCAGTTTCGTCCTCCCACTCTTAGCTGGGAAGGCCTCAACCGAGTGTTTACAGCCTCAGTCGCTGGGATTGTGAAAAAGAGAAGAGGGGAGAAGAAAAGGAATGGTATGTGGCCTCCAAGTGACCCAGAAACGATGCTGTCTGCATCATCTGACAAAGCAGAAATAACATACTGTAGTGTTTGGGCAGTGGCTATTGTGTCAGCCTCAGGCATGACTGAGGGTTCAAAGGAAAATCCATCCATCTCTCCCTACCCCTCTGCCTCTCCGTGCTTGTATTTACCAGTTTCTCCTAAGGCTTCTCGCCCCCAGCACACCTTGCCTGCACACTTTCCTGCTGGCTTGTGCTGGGTCCTGTTTTGCAGGGTTTGTTTAGCAGGGCATTGAGCAACTATTTCCTTTTGTGTTAGAAGCAAGCCCCAAGTCCCTCAGTGGCACAGCCGGGTCCTGCAGGAGCAGCAGGGCTGGCACCAGGGCTCCATGGTGGGACTGCCATGCGGGGGCTTGTTCCATCCCTGGCATCCTTCTGACACCCTCTGCTTTTCAGAGTCCCTGCTGCCTGGAGCCACTGGTTAGAGCAGGGCACTGAGAGAGCTTTCATGGCTCGTTTTCAGAGCTGCTCCTTCACTTCGTGCAAATTATTTTTAATCCTTCTTCCTCTTTCTTATTTTTAACAAGGTGCTACTACATGGGGTCCTTTGAGTATATTGATGTTCCTGAGGTGTTTGTGGCATTCAAAGCAGTGGCACTGTTCTGCAGCCAGTCTTGTTCAAGGGCACTGTGCCTGTGGCCCAGCACAGCAGTCACCTACAGACCTGGTGCCTGTCACTGCACCTGTATGATCAGTGCAGAGGTGGACAAGAAATGCACCCAAGCAAGCAAGAACTCTGGCTACCATTTCAGCACAGCTAAAAAACCAGAAACCAGGCCTCGCATTCTGGACAGGTGTCGTTCTCACTGCCAAGCTTCTTGCTGAATGAGTCAGCTGGGTTCAAGTAGAGAATATGAATTCCACAGGCTGCAGGTCAGAGTCTAACATGTAAGTGAGCCCCTTTTCGCAGATGCCACCTCACATAAGCAAATGACTTTCCTGTCAGATATTTCTCTGTAATATTTTGTTTGATACCTATTTTACCATGCATGGCTGGTGAAAATACAGGCCACAATATCATCCTTTAGTAGCTTCAGTTCTGTTGGTTTTGAGGGCAAAGCCATGTGGGTGACAAACAGAGTGACCTCCTTTTTTAGGATACAAATAATTCCTTGAAATGCAATGTTTTCCTTCTCTTCTTGTTATTGTGGGTTGTGAGTTTTCCTCCTGTGCAGATTCTGTGCTTGCCCTGGAAAGAACTGTTTGAATTTCATGCTGATCTCAAGGTAGTTTGGAAGTTTGTGAGATTGTGAGACTCTCCAGCTGAATCCTGAATTATGTTACTGTTCCTAGTGGAAGCACAGATGGGAAGGATGGTTTTTTCTGTGGCTGAACGAAGTGTTCTATGAACAGGTTTGGATCAGATTTCACTGCAAATTGAGCATATGTTATGTGAAAAGGGTACAGACCCACTCTCTCAGTTTAACTAAGCAGATTTGGTTCTAAACCAGTCAAAACCAGGCGGTGGTTCAATTCTCCCTGTACTGGAAAGGGAACACTTCACACTGTTGTCAGGTATCTTTATACCTACAGGCACAACGAGTGAGTTCTCTGAACACAGTGGGAAATGAGAATTTCTGAGGCTGCCGTTGGTGCTCGGTGATGCTGTGATCAGATGCTGATAACAATCCAGATAGCCAGGGGCATTCAGATGAGTCAGCTGCTGAGAGCTTGAGTTCACAAAGGAGCAGCTCAGTGCTCTGTGGCCAGAGCAGCAGACACGGTTGGGTTGTTGTCAGCTGAAGGGCCCTGCAGACCCTCACACTGGAGCAGAACTGGTTTGGATGGTTGGCTGCACAGCACAGAGAGGCCTGTCCTGTGCCTGCAGATCCCTGGCACAGCTGAGCCTAGAGCTGTGTCCTGTGATCCCCCATCTGCCTGCTCCTGGGCACACCGAGAAAACCTCGGCACTATTTCTGTGCAATGATTCCTCAGCCTTATTCTGGTCCCCTCCTTGGACACTTGTCCTGGTGTATTCCTTGGAGACTCCTCTGGCCCCACACCAGCATTCAGGCTCAACAGCACTCTGCTCACACCTGAGATTGCCTTAATTCCTGCTTTCCAGGGAAGGTTCTGCTCAGGACATGCTCAGCGTTGCTGCATTTTGGTCCCAGCTGGAGAACCCAGCCAGCACTTCCACCGCTTCGGTGTTTGCTATTTCCACCAGTTTGGCGTTCCCTCCCAGTTAGCGCGGGATCCGGGCGTCGCGTGAGCTCTATTGTGCTCCTCTCTCCAAAACCCACGAGGGCAGGGCTGCTCTGGAGGCCGTTTCCGAGATGGACCCTGAGGCAGAGCGGGCACTGACCCCGTATTTCGAGTGGCCGCGGTGGGTGCCTCGCTCCGGGAGGGGTTGGTTCCTTGTGCGGGCACCCACACAGGGGCCTTCTGAGCTCTGCCCCAGCTCGCAGTGTGCTGTGTAACACTGACATCCTAGGTCCTTCCTTGGCATGGATCAACTCCCCTGCACCCTTTTTTCACTTCAAACTGGATGACTTTGAGAAAGTGCCCTGAAGTACCCTCACATGCTGCTACTCTCCCAGTGCCTGGTGAGATCTTAATCAGTTTCTCACATGGTTGCCGAGCATGACTTCAGAGACAAATTTGGCAAGTCCCATTCTGACCTTTTTATGTTCTCTTCAGTGCTCAGGTGGCCTAGGAGGTTTTTTTTTTTGTCTGCCATAGGGTTTGTATATAAAATGGCACTGGGGAAAATAGGTAAGAGTCAGCTAAAGGTGTGAAGTGAATCCACTTTCACTGGATGCCTTCAGATGACTCATCTGACTTTCCCCAGTGCCCCGTGCAGATAAACTCCCGTTCAGAAGTTTTGTCTTCTGTTTCAGGAGGCAGAAATGCAGAACCTCCCTCATGCTCTGATCCTGATCCAGCCAATGCCGTGTCCTGCTGCACCAGGAGCTGCTGGGGTGCTTCAGAGAGTGCTCCCTGCCCTCTGGGCTGGTTCTTGGCAGGAGGTTAATAGAGGAGTTCCTTCCTGATTAATTCCTGTCTGAGGCAGGATAGATGATTTGCATTTCTCTTAGCCACATGCAAGAGCTGGGACATACATTGATCTGATCCTTTTAAAGCTGCAGCCACCAGCTGGGTAAATTGCAGGGCAGGATATAGTTGTAGCCTTGGAAGTTTGAGTGGAAGCTTGTATTTATTGTCTCCTCCAGTGCTGCCAGGCTCCGTGAGATTTCATCTCTGGGCTCAGGAGCAATAGGATCTGCTTTTGACCATGTGCTTGATTTGTTGATTAAATCATGACAGTTGTTTGTTTTGGGTATTGCAAAACTCCTCTTCTAAACATTGCATATGTTTCAAGTCAACAAGAAAAGTTGCAGCCTTCACTGAGCAGATTATAAGTTTTTTTGAAAGTGTGAAAACATGGCATTTGGTTGTGAAACGTATAATTGAATCAAACTTGGTCTCCAACTGTTGATACTCTGAAGAAATCTTGGCTGGCACTTTGGTATAGCAGAGTCCCTTTGCCTGTCCCCAAGTTGTTTAATTTATAATTTTTATTCTGTGCCTTGGTTTCCCTTTTTTTTTTTTTTGGTGTGTGTGAATTGATTATTTTTGCTGCATTTATAGGGTATTTCAACATATGTAGATTAAAAGCATGAGTAAGCCACAGAAGGCTTCAGAAAAATGCAGACTCTTCTAGCCTTTGTGCCTTTTTCCCTGTTTATTTGGATCAAGTGCTTTGAATTCAGACTGAGTTTTGACCAAGTGCAGAAGCTGCAATAGGTCTAAGTTTAATGCCTTTTAGTGACTGTGGAACAAGATGTCACTCTTCTAAACATGAATAAAACATAATTGACAAGAACCTGGAGGAGAGTTGACCCCCAAACGCATGAAACTTGATTTCTCTGGTTAGATACCTAACTATTAACATTCTCTGACAAAGGAAGAAGTTAGAATGTGATTTCTGATCAGTTAACCAGAGGTCAGAAATACTTGGGCTGCAGTTTGACTACAGAATTCTTCCAGCTCTTCCTTGTAATGTCTCCTGAATTATGCACTCCAATGTCAGTGATCTGGTTTTACAGATGCTTTCCTGTGCCATGTCTGCAGAAGTGCTGCTGAAAAACTTGTGAGCATTTGCTTTTTGTTTATTGTCCTCTAAAGTCCCAACTGTTGGCTCGAGGTCATGGATATGGGCAGACTCGTATCTCAAGAGATCTGCTGTTTATTTTGTAGAAATAAATCAAAAAGTACAAGCTTGGCAGTTTTCTCCTACACTTGGACCTGCCTCTCATCTGTGCTGTAAAGGGATCTTTTAAAGGCACTGTAAGGAGATGAAGGTGCATCCAGGAGCACCTGGCAGCGTGTGCCCTTCTCAGAGCAGTGAGAACTGGTGTCCTGGCCATCAGCTGCACCAGGCAGAGCAGGAGGGCTCTGCCCCGGAATCAGTGATTTGCTCCAGCTGCTCCGTATCCTGTCTCTGTTCTTGTCCTTTGCCATCTCTGTGGGTTCAAGGCAGTTGGAGCATTGCTGCTTCTGGTGTGGGGTTTGCCATTTGTGATGAGTAGGACGTGCTATTTAGCAAGCAGGCAGTGAGTAGCTACTATTGGCTTTATCTCTCGGTCTAGTTTGTGGTTGGAGACCTGTGTGCTGGTTGTGGGTTTTTATGTGCGTCACTGAACCCAGAATTTTTATTATATTCTCAGAAAAGGGTTTTGCAACAGCTCAGCTATTAAAGCCAAACCATGTAGTTTAGTAAAAAGTCTGGGCAGGAAACAACAAAATGAAATTCATCCTAGGGGAGAAGCGTGGTGCATGTAGGCTGGGAAGAGAATGCAAATACACTATTTATAGGACTAGGGGAAAACAAATTTGGACTTGAGGAGTAAATGCGAAGGAGTTATCCGGGAAAAACCAGCCTTGGCTCTGAGGCACTCAGACCTGTGCTACCAGACTTCTTGTCCATTTTGGAGAATTTGTTACATCCCAACAAAGAAGAAAAGTTTGACATTGAAATCCATGCTGCACAGAGTCCCTTTCAGCAATGTCCTTTAGGAATTTATGCTATGGATGATGCTTGGGAAGGGGAAATTCTTGAACCAGTGGTTTTTTTAAGCAGTACCAAAACAGCTGAAGCCGGTGCCTGCTCCAGGGAGTTCCTGCAGGGCGGGCAGGCAGAGCTGCGTGCAGGGAGAAGGGGAGGGATGAGTGCGTTTGCTCCTGATCAGACAGATCAGGGCAGGAGCCAGGAGTGCAGCCCGGCTCTGTTCTCTTACTCATGTGATGCTTCTGGTGTTACAGTGAGGTTGGCCAGGAGAACTGTGAGGAGTGCAAAAGCAGTGGCTGTACCTCAGCAGTATCCTGCCTCGAGCAGCGTGCTGTCCTCGTGACACCGCACGCTGGAATTGGATAACGCGGGGCACACACCTTCTGCATCACTTCTTTTACATAATTAGTGATTTTTCATTTATAAATAGATGCTGTACCCTTCTTGCCTTTCACTGTGCTTTTTGGAACAGATTCTGACACCTCCATTGCCTGCAGTTCCCAGCTTTATTCTGGATCATGTGCTACTTTTAGGGCATTTGCCTGTAATTTGTGTTCCATATAACTAAGCATGGAGCTCTGGCTTTACAGAGTATGCTGATAGCTCATCCTTCTTCCAGGAAAAATAAATCTTGCCTGATGGGAGATCCTACACTAAAATAACAGATTACAGTCAGACTGCAGAGCTGAGCTGCTGCTTTACGCACAGGCCCATCAGGGCTGGCTGTACCAGTTCCAAAATCACTGTGCAATCTTGCCTCTGTCCCTAGGTGCTCCGCAGCCCTGAGGCGTGCCCAGGAATGAGGAAGGGTGAGGTGAGCCAGGGGCAGCAGCAGGAACATCCCGCAGTGCCCTGGGAATTCCACATACAGGCTCACAAACACGAGCTGAGCTGTTTGCCTGAGGCTGAATGTTGTGGTTGCAGTTTGTATATCAGAACACATATCGTCATTGACCCTTCCCTCGAGTGGCCTCTGGAAAAAGACAAGGCTTGGGTGATTTCTGTCTTCCTTCTCTTTTCCATGACATAGCTATTGCACAGTTGGGAAGCTGTTTTTCATTTGTGTAGGCTGATTTTTGGCATACTGGGGGCTGTTGAATCTACAAACTTCCTGCAGCCTTTTCTTTCTGTCTGTCCTGAGGGGCCCTTGCCCATCTACTCATCCCAGCCTGCCCAGTGTCACTGTGCCCATAGAGGGGAAAAGCATGCTGAGAAGAAAGAAAATTTAAACCAAGGCCTGAGCAGGAAAATACTTGGGACAGCATCTCCAAGCTCCCTTCTGTCGTGGCTGTGAACAGGAGTGCTCTGTGGACAGGCTGTTGTGGGAAAAGACGTGTGACAGTGAGAAAGCAGAAGGTCAGAACTGAGGCAGCCAGTGACACGTGTGTGTCCCCGCCTGCGGGCTCGGGGCTGCCTGCGGGCTCGGGGCTGCCT